>PVKU01005253.1:0-127289 GCA_004027475.1 Anoura caudifer
TCTCTCTTTTACTCCCATCCCAGCCCACCGCCCCAGCCCTCCCCACCTCCCTCCCATTTCCACCCCCCTAGTTTTTGTCCATGTGTCCTTTATACTTGTTCCTGTAAACGCTTCCCCTTTTCCCCTGATTTTCCCTCCCCTGTGCCCTCTGGTGACTGTCAGCCTGTTCTCAATTTCAGTGTCTTTGGTTATACTTTGCTTGTTTGTTTTGTTGGTTAGGTTCCTGTTAAAGGTGAGATCATATGGTATTTGTCTTTCACTTCTTGGCTTATTTCACTTAGCATGATGCTCTCCAGTTTCATCCATGCTGTCACAAAGGGTAGGAGCTCCTTCTTTCTTTCTTCTGCGTAGAATTCCATTGTGTAAATGTACCATAGTTTTTTGATCCATTCATTTACTGATGGGCACCTGGGTTGCTTCCAACACTTGGCTATTGTAAATTGTGCTGCTATGAACATAGGGGTGCACAGGTTCTTTTGGACTGGTGTTTCAGGGTTCCTGGGATATAATCCTAGCAGTGGAATTGCTGGGTCAAAAGGTAGGTCCATTTTTAGTTTTCTTAGAAAATTCCATACTGCTTTCCATAGTGGCTGCACCAGTCTGCAATCCCACCAACAGTGCGCTAGGGTTCCCTTTTCTCCACAACCTCTCCAACACTTGTTGTTTGTTGCTTTGTTTATGATGGCATAAAGAAGAGTAGAAAAATTAACAAGCCACCCATTTCCCACCAATCCAGAGGAGGCCACTGATAATAATCTGGCACATCTCCAAATCTTTTTTTCTTTATCACTGAGCTCATAAGCAAGATTTTATTCTTTTCCCCTTGCTTAATAGACCATAGAAGGGCAGTTTTCATGTCACTAAAAATTGGAAATTACTTAAAATTCTTTATAAAACCATGTGTAATGGCTGTGCATTTGCACTGTAGCTCCATGGCTGCATTACAATTTACTTCCCCAATGCCCATGGTCGAAATGGTTAACTCATTAAATCTAATGTTACTGAAACCTCCTGTCTCCAGCCTCCTCCAATGGGTCACGGCCATTCTGCTGCTATGACAGATGGAAAGGAAAGGGCTCTGAGAGTCAGCAGATAGAGCGAGGCAGCAGACGGGCCTGGGGAGTAGAGAATGGAGGATGGAGGCTCAATGGGGGCTGGGGAGCTGGGGCCCAAGCTCTGACGGCCTCTGCAACGGGGAGGGGTCTGTCAGTACATCTCAGGCCTCAGCTTCCCCTTAAAAAGATGGAGAGCCACAATAAGATACTACTTGACACCCATTACAATGGTTATTAAAAAAAATGTCTTGACAAGAATGCGGACAATCGCTAGTGGGAAGGTAAAATGGTACAGCCACTGTGGACGATATGGCAGCTCCTCAAAAAATTAAACATAGAATAACCATATGATCCAGAGATTCTTTAAAAATTTTTTAAAAACTGGTTTGAGAGAGAGAGAGAGATGAAGGGAGAGAGAGAGGCATGGATTTGCTGTTCCACTTCTTTATGCCTTCGTCGGTTGCTGCTTGTATGTTCTGTGACCAGGGATAAAACTCACAACCTTGGAATATCGGGATGATGCTCTAACCAACTAAGCTACCTGGCCAGGGCTGATCCAGCAATTCCATTTCTGGGTGTCTACCCAAAAGAACAGAAAGCAGGGTTTTGAAGAAAGATCTGTTCACCAAGGCTCATACAGTATCATTCACAATAGCCAAAAGGTAGAAATAACCAAAGTATCCGTGGAGTGATAAATGGATAAACTAACATGATAGATACATATATAAGGTCTGTGCAGAAAAAGTCCAGCCATTGTTAATATAATGAGAATGGTTTGCACAGCATCAATGTAACCTGGAGCCAAAGAGAGTGGACTAGAGTACGCACTAGTGAGCAACGAGGACTTCACCGTACCGGTCAGTGGGGGTGGAAGTTGCCACTCTGCAAACATGTGGACTGTGTGGCTATCGAATTCAAAGTGAGAGAGTAGAGCAAGGAATCTGCATGAAATTTTGCATCAAGCTTGAACATTCCTCCACGGAAACTATTCAGATGATTCAGAAGGCCACGGCTATGGGCAACTGGTGACTGGCAGCTTCATCACGACAATGTACCCGCTCCTGTACCACGGTCTCCTGCAGTTTTTCAGTGAAACATCAAATCACCCAGGTGATTCAGCCCCCCTACAGCCCGGATTTGGCACTCTGCAACTTCTGGCTTTTCCCCAAACTAAAATCACCTTTGAAAGAGAGGAGTTTTCAGACTGTTGATGAGATTCAGGAAAATACAATGGGGCAGCTGATGGGGACTGGGAGAACTGTGTAAGATCCCAAGGTGCCTACTTTGAAGGGGACTGAGGTGTCATTGTCCTACATACAACGTTTCTTGTATCTTGCATCTCCTTCAATAATGCCTCTATTTTTCATACGACATGGCCGGACACCTTGTGGACAGACTTCGTAACATGGAGTATTAGCCTTTGAAAAGGAAGGCAATTGTGACACGTGCTACAACATGGATGAACCTCGAAAGTACTATGCTAAGTAAAATATGCCAAACACAAAAGGGCTAAGGTTTCAGGATTCCATTTTAACAGGTAGTTAAATCCACAGAGACAGAAAGTAGCACAGGGGTTACAGGGGCTGTGAGAAGGGGGGAAGGGGGAGCTTACTGCTGAATGGGTACAGGGCTCTGGTTCGGGATGAGGCCGTGTTCTGGAGATGGACGTCATGATGTTTGCACAACATGTGAATATACTTAATGCCACTGAACCGTGCACTAAAAACGGTCAAAGTGGTAACATTACACGCATTTACCACAATGAAAAAAAGGTTGGAGAACATGAAACTGCTAATAATTTGCACTTTCATGGCACCTTTAATCTTGCAGATGGGCAGAGATGAGAGCATAAACATAGCATCACAGACTGGGGACGAATGTCAGACTGGGCATGAGGGAGAGCGGCAGGCCCTGCTCACAAAGCTATAATTAACATCACTAATTGAAGCGTCTAGAAAAGGCCAGAGCCAGACAGTGCCAGACCTGCCGCACTAGCTAGAAGGCTTTCCCTCCAAACCTCCCTCGCCTCTAGGAACGATTAAAGGCTTCCACCTGCCTCACAGAGACAAGGTGTATTTAGGATCCCTCAGCAGGGAGGTAAAGGGATCTGGGGGCAGGAAGATGGGGATAGAGGAAGAGATTTAGTCTTCTCTTAAAATCAGTTCCTCAGCTTTCCCGGAAATCCTCTCTTCAAATGTCCTTCTTAGGGTGCTGGTTTCAAGGAAAGCACTGGTTCCAGAGCCGGCGTGCACCCCCACCCGCCACCGTCTTGCAGACGACTCTGGGTGAGTATCATCCTGCTCCGGGCCTCTCTTGAGGTTTACTCCTGGTGTCCCCACCATCTGGAGAGGACACAGTGACAATGGTCCAAAGGGAAGCTCTGAATCAGAAGGTCGGTGCTAATAGAGGGGGTGATGGGAGTAGGGGCCCCTGGGGAGAAAACCGAAGGAAATAAGCAGCTTTGCCAGTTCGCGGGGACTCACCCACTTACTCCACAGATGCTGGCTTCTGTGGGCCACCAACTCATCCCTCTCCTCCTCAGGGAATGACAAGCTGGTACCAAAGTCTCATTCAGCCCTAAGGTTCATTTCCATGTTCTTTTACTGGTAAAAAAGTTACCCAGAACGTGTCACAGGGTTTGCAGTGTCTCTAAGAACTGCCTGTGCTCCAAGGCACTACTCAATGATAATGCAGGGCTATAAACACTGTCACATGAATAAATAAAAGTGAAAAATTAGGGGAGAAAGAGTGCAGGCCACACGGATGGCAGGCCACCACCAGGACCCTTAGGGATTTCCTACGGAAACCAAAGACGCCCCCAGCATCTTTGTCCAAAGAGGAAGACAGATGAGCATCCCGGCGGCCCCTGCCTCCCCAGGCCCTCCCTCTGGCCCCTTGGGTTGTTGGAGGTTCTATGCCCTTCCCCCACAGCCTGCTGCCCTGACCCAGGGGATGGGGGTCAGGGATGGGGTCACTGGAGGCGCCAGCTCAAAACCAGCTCCGTTGCTTGAGGAGGAATTTAACCCTCTTTCTGCCAGCTCATAATTATCCACCCTAACAGACCTACCTGTACGGAGGGGGGAAATGACAGAGAGGGTCTGGATGGGCCGGGGCAAGGATTGAGTGCAAGGTGGAAATAAACACTGGATTTGGAGGCAGAGTGTCTGAGTTTGAGCCCTAGACCTGCCACAAACTCAGTCTTAATTCTCTGAGCCCGGGTTTTCCTATCGGTACGGTGGGAAAATACACAGGACTAGACTGCAGGAACCTTCGCACAGTCTCGCGAACGTCACAACACTTCATACGCTTACTTGATGGTTGATTTATAAAGCCCTGTCTGTGGGGGAGGGCTTTGGATCTGGGACACACCCCCACCTTCCCAGCTCTCAATTTTTCCATTTGCACGTGGAACAAATTCTTTCCTCTACCCCCAGAGATAAGCTTATAAGTGGGAGAGGCACCACACCTTTGATGCTGCGAAATGAAATAAATACAGGTGCTGCTAAGCCCCTGCTCTCCACCTTCAGGATGCATCCAAACTGGCTGAAAGATACTGACACCTCCTGCCATTTGCCATGACTGCCGCATGCTGAGCACTTCACAGAGATCTTCAGCAATGACAAAACCCATTTTATAGATGAGGCAACTGAAGTCAAGGTGTGAAGGCAGAGTCCCACGTAAGGTCTGCCTGACCCCAAGCTCAAAACCACAGCACAAGCATCTGGGAAAAGAGGCTGCCGAACCCAATCAACCCTCTCGCTGTGGGCTTGGGGCCAACAGGGTGGCCTTCATTTCCTGTCAGGCTCCTGCAGGCAGCTCCTGAGCACCCAGAGTCCAAAGATTACTGAAAGGCTGTTGATTACTATGGATTATTAAAATTCACCAGCAGTCAGGTTTTGTGACTGTGGTAGTTTCTGGCTTCAAAGCAATCCCAACTACATGTGAATTTCACCAGCTTTGCAAAAATTCACCCTGCTTGTGTAGAACTACCCCCCTCAGTGACCAGTGTGAGGGGCCGCACTGGGCAAAGAACAAAAGGCAGTGTGCTTGGAGCCACAGTCATTTTGGCACACGTGGCAAAGAACACAGTGTGCCCCCTTTTCCGGGCTCCTCCCCAGCCCCCCCCAAAAACCACAACCCCATGCTTGCTCCAGCTCCTGGGACCCCTGGAGAGCAGGTCCCACCCTTGTTTCTCAGAGGGAATGCTTCACTCTGGGAACAGAATAACCACAGCAAGTGTAACGGCACCAAATGCCTGGAGAAGAGTCCTGTGTGCCGATGCTGTTCTGAACAACTTTCCGTGTAACCCTTTTCATTGAATCCTTCCAACATGCAGGCCTGACTGCTGACAGCACTTTACACAGTGGAGGAAGCTGAAGCACAGAGAGGCCGAGTAACTGTAGCTTGGCCAGGGCCACGCAGCACATCCACGGGTTGCGTCTGACGGAGGAATGCTGTACAAGGTTGAGGAGGGGGCATGGCTGACAGTCTGCCCCCCCCACATACACACACACCGAGGGGGTGCTCGTCCTCCTCCCCCAGGTCTACAGAGGCCATACTTATGACTTGAATGAAGGAGGGGGCTGCGCCCACACACAGGCAGGCCCCAGGGGAGCCACATCACCCGCACCCCAGCACACACCCCAACAACCACAACGGCCACAGCACTAAATATCAGCTCCCACTTACCGGAGCCTCCTGTGCTCCAGGCCCTGTGCTAAGTGCTGTGATATGTACACCACTTCACTGAAGCCTTTCCACCTTGTGGGGAATTCTTCTTTTCCCACTTCGCCAATGAGAACACTGGCCTCGAAGAAAGCCCCGGTATATGCCAGAAATCACACAGCTTAGAAGAAACAAAACCAGCACTCAAACGTGGCTCTGTCTGAGTCCACCTCGTCCCCAGCCCCCCAACCCAACGCTGCAGAGGTGGAACCGCCACCATCGGTCCTGGCACCAGGGCCGACTCGGCTGGAAGCCTTGTCCCCACGGTGCAGCTCAGTCTCCTAGGATTTTGTCTCACCTCCCCAGACAGAGCACAGCTTCCCCGAGGACAAGGTCTGGTCTCTCTCCTCAGCCTCACCCAGCGGATTCACACAGTGAGGGCTTGGTAGAGCTTGTCCATCCCTATCTCATCTGTCCAAAACATATCAAACCGCTGCCTTCTTAACAGACATCTACAGATGACTCTTCCTCAATTCTGAACAATGCAAATTCGCCCATTCATTGAGAAACAGCACATGCTGGATTTCCCAGGGAAGCTGGCCACACTCTGTCACTTGGGCCCCAAGCGGGACCAAAGCCAGCGGCAGCACGGACCAGGGCAGAGAGGGAAAAGGAACAACGCCACCACCCAGGGCTGCCAGCATGGCCTCACGTCCTGGGGGCCAGGAACCCTGGAAGGGAAGGGAAAGATGTCTCGTTTACCAGACTGTTTGCAATGATTTTTTTTTTTTTAATCCTCACCAGAGGTCACTTTCTTCATTGCTTTTTAGAGAGAAACATCAATGGGAGAAAGGAGCACCAACTGGTTGCCTCCCGTACACGCCTAGACCAGGGACCCTACATGCTCAGGCCAAAGATCAAACCTAGGTATTCACCCTGACTGGGAACCAAACTCCTGACCTTTCCAGTTACGGGCTGATGCTCCAACCAGCTGAGCCACACCAGCCAGGGCACTGGCATGACTTGTCATAGAATAATGAGAGAGAAATTTCAGCCAGAATGAATGTTCTGAAAGTTCTCTGAAACATCTCTGAGTTCATCCTCTTATGAATCCCTGGCCAGAGCCTTGCGCTAGCCAGGGAGGAGGATGTCAACCAGAGAACAGAGGACAAGTACCCGCCTCAGGACTGAGTGGTCATCAGCTGTGTGAGGATAAGAAGAAGATAATCGTCTGAACCTCACAGCTGGAAACCAGTCCCATCCCTCGCTGTCCAGCATCCCTCTCCCCCACCACATACGCACAGTTCCTCTGCCCTGGCTCTTCCCAGACACACGCATCTCCTCTGGCGAGTCTGCCCTTCCCAACGACACCAAGCTTGAAATCCCCCCACTTCCTAAGGAAAGGCTAATGTAGCTACATCTATCCCAAGCCAAACAATCGGGAAGAGAATGAGGGGAAAACAAGGGAAGAATGAGACCAACTTACATAAGGGGTGGATGGAGGAAGGGGACTTGCTTCCAGGAACGGGGACTGGTGACAAGCCCGGGGAAGTGCGGAGGCCAGCCTGGTTGAGGGGGCAACGCAGGTGCTGCTCCTGCCCTCTCCATCGTCGTCCGGGACCCCCACACACAACCTGGCACACACACAGCCCAGGCACCCGCAGAGCTCTATCTCCTGCCCCAATCTCAAAGCCACGGAGCTAAGTTCCACCAGCTCAGCACTTCTGCAGAAAGGGGGTTGTTTCACTGGCGCACCGCTCTTTTTACACAGCTGGTGGTCATCTTGCCTGCCACCACCTCTTCCGGGATCCTCTCATGCACAGCTGCTCTCCTTTTCTTGTAGGGGTCTTCCCGGGCCCTGACATCTCAACAACATCGACAGCGACTCTGGTCCAAATATCAGCGCCCTAACTCCATTTCACAGAGAAAAATCCGGAGCCCAAGGTCCAGGGGGTGTAAGTGTGAGAGTGAGCCCACTCACCCTGCTTACAAGAGCTATTTGGGCTCACTGGGGGATGCCACACTGTCCGGAAGGGCGTCTCCCCACGCAGAGCTGGGCTCAAATCGGCCCAGAATTACAACTGTCCCCTAGCACAAGCGAGACACCACAGAGTCTATCACAAAATTGTTGACCTGTCCTCTTTCCTGCTCAGCCTCTCGCCATGGCCCCTAAGAGTCTCCCCAACACTGGAGAACAGAATGTGCTTGGCTGGAGATCTGGATGTCATAAATTGTTGTTAATAACAGATTCTTAATCTGGAAAACAAAATAATACAAAGCCTGGCCCTTCCTTTCTGCTCCTCTGATTCCCAACACTGTGTCCTACAAGACCAAGAAGAGAAAGAAATGCCTCCCTTTGGCCATAGTAAGAGAAGAAAATGGATTTCTACCACCCCAGGACCCCCAGGGGCCCCTTTTTCCACCAGCCTTGCCAGTCAGGAGCACAAAACCCAGGCCCCAAGGAGCAACTCCTGTCTCTAATTTCACTTTATCCTCACCTTTGTTAAGCACCTGCTAAGTGCCAAGCACCGTGTACCTGCATACAAAGGCTCCTGGGTCCCCTCAAATGGGACAGGAAACAACAGCCAGAAGCAGCCATCTTCACAAAGAACAACAGTATAAAAGGCCAACCTAAATATGCCTGGAGACAGATTATAAAACTATGGTCAGTGTATTGGTTATATGCAAAGTACATGTAAATATGTACATGGACCTTTAAAAAAAATCCAAGTGTCACTGCTGCTCTTTCTACGTCTCTCCCACTCAGCGCTACTTAGGAAGAAGCTACCTGCCCCCCGGCCAGGCATCCTGGAGTACTGCCCCAGCCACATCTCCCAGCACTCCCCTGCGCACCAAGTCTCTCCAGGGCCTCACTGCACCTCATCTCACAGCCACCCGAAAAACCTGAGGGCAGAGGAGGAAGAGGAAACGGAGATGTGCCCGTGCCGGGCACAACCAAGGGAGCAAATGAGGGAGAGGAGATTGGTGACCTCTTCCCAGGCAAATACCCTTCTGATCTGGTCTCGGGACGGGCTCCCTACGAATGTCTGGAGACCCAAAGGGCTTCAGACCTTCTCCAATGCCCCTAACCTCTCCCATCACCAGTTCCTCAAACCCAGTGGCAGGAGGCCAGGACCACTGCAGCAAATCCCAGGGCGGGTTTCCGCTTGTTCAGCTGAGGACTGGACACACCAGGAGGGACAAGCTCATCCCTGCAGACCCACAGCCAGAGTGGGATGACGAAGCCCCGCCACTTGCCCCATTTTCACGAGGCCCCATTTCCAGATCTCAGTCTGCTCATCCACGAGATGGGCAGTCAGATACTTTCAGCCTTCCTGACTGGTCTCAGGAGGCACCCCGAGGTGAGCCACGCGGAGGGAGGCACACCAGGGAAGGCACTGCCAAGTGCAGAGGCAGGACGGCGGCACAGTGTCTGACTACACATCTGGAGCTTGAAACTGCTACAGAAGTGACCAGGGTGGCTCCAATTATCCACATCTGGCTCTAATGCCACAGCAGCACAGCGTTCTCGGTTCATCCCGTCAGGGTCATGACGGGCCTTCCCAGGGTGCAGATGGGAAAACAAGGTTCCAAGAGGCCAAGTGTTGGGCCTGAGGACACACAAGCCAGAGCTAGACCGGAGCCTTGGCCTCCTCCGTGCCTGCCGGCGCTCAAACACCAGCACTGCAGTCACAGGAAGAGATCGGAGGGCCCCTGAAGGGCTTCGCCCTGTGGGGAACGGGGCCCCACCGCCTGACGCACAGGGAGCGGCCCTAGACTGGAATCAATGCCACGGCCACTGCGAGGTCCACTCCCGCCACTTCAAGTCCAGCAGGCCCGGTGCTTCCCCAGGGAAGGCCAATGTCCAGCTCCTCTGGTCCCAGGCTCCTCGGCCTGACTGATCCACCCATGACCCATTTCCAGTTTGGACGGACGGAAGAGACTCGGTGTTGTTTCCACTTTACAGATACAGAGCCCGAGCCCCAAGGGCTCTGACGTGGGCAGGACCGAAGAGCAGCCCTCACAGCTCCACTCACTGTGCGAACGGAGCAGCATCAGCGCTCAGCTGGCCTCTCTCTGAAGCTCAGTCTCCCAGCCCCTGGAAATCAGGTAAATGGTCTAACGTTGAGATTCAAAATCCAAAAGCTTCAAATCCAGAACTTTCTGACTCTAAAACTCTATGGTGTTTTCACTAGACAATTCTGCTTCTCTATAAATTGACGAATATTCCAGAGTGAGACTGAGTCTTTCACACGCGTTGGTGTGGGGAGGAGGGGGCCGCCGTGTGAGGACCGATACCGGCAGCGCACCCTGCAGTAAGCAAGCTGGGATGAGCCCGAAGGCTCTTGCCTGGCCCCAGCCTGCCCCCAGCTGTGGTCCTCACAAACCTGTGGTACAGGTATCAACGCGCACCTTCACCCCTCTGGGCTCTGGCTCACAGAGCACCCCTGCCGAGAAGGCCCACCCTCCGTTCTCACTCCAAGCCCAGCTCAGACGTCCCCTGCCTTCATAAATCACTCTCTAGCAGAGCGGTCCCAGCACAGGTGACTGCTCCTCCAGGGCATTCTACAGCCTTTGCACATCCTGGTCTCTAGTACTTGGCTAGACTGTGATTGTTTTTTCCCTGTCTCCCTCCAGGCTCTGGCTAGATTGGAGTCCCCGGTTCTCTGAGACAGGGATAATAACAGTGGCCTTCTCTTACATAGTCCTTACTATACAACTGGCATCACACCAGGCATCTCTTCACACATTTAACAGGGCAGCGACTGTTAGCACCCCTGTGTTACACATGAGGAAACCGAGACTCAGGTTAGGTTACCTATAAGAGGCAGTCAGCTCCAGAACCTGCCAGTCCGTGCTGGTACTGTATTATTTTTTCCTTGCCTCCCCCAACCCGAATACAGTGCTTGGCATCTGGTAGGTGCTCAGAAAAGGTTTATTTCATAAAGCGGTACGGAGGGAGGGTGGTGTTGCCATACCCCAGCCACCTCCAGGCCCAAACCCTACCTGGAACTCCTTGGCCCAAGTCTCCCTACTTGTCACCCGACCTTCTATCACTCCTGACAGTCTGTGCTTTTTTTTCTCCCAAAAGCACCAAGTGCCCTTCCCACCTCCCCTGCATTTCTTCCTCTGAGCCCTGCAGGGGTGAGGAGTCCTGCAGGCCTTCCAGTGGGGAACAGACTCACTGCGGCCTCATGAGGGTGGGGCTCGTGCAGCCACTCTCCCCTCCCCCTTCCCGCACCCGGTCAGGACTGGTTTCACCTCAGGACTGGTTTCACCTCGCGCCAAGCAACAAAAAACAAGCGCCAAGGAGGCAGGGGGAGTCTGGAGGTCAGCATCGCCCATCCCTCACTCCCAGCGCCCCCTGGCTGACCTGACCACTGGTCTTGGGCTGGGAGGCAGGGGGCTGCTCCCTGGGCCAAGGAGGAGCAGACAAGAGGTCCTTTGTGTCTGCAGTGCTCCTGAGACACCTGTTCTCCCTCCTGCCTGCGGCCTCCCTCCTGGCCAGCCTGTGTGCGGCCTTGTTTATCCTGCAGCCCTGGCAGCCTGGCCCAGCCTGCTCCCAGCGTGGGGCTCCGGCAGCCCCTGCCAGCACCTGCCCAATCCTGGCAGCCCAGGAGTCTGCCGGCCAAGCACAATCACCCTGCTGTTGACACAGTTGTTGATTTTCGGGAGAGCAGGGAGGGGTGAGAGGAGAGGAGAAAAGCAGCGAAGGCATTTATCACCAGCCTGGTTAATTTGCAGTTGGCCCTGGCAATCCTGAAATCCACCCCCAACCCCGCAGCCCTCCCCTCCACAGCTGTCTGAAAGAGGCTTGGGCTTCCAATACCTGGGCGGCTTGGGCCTCACACCACGCTGCACCAAGTGCCACCTGAACCTTCAGCCCACACCACAGGCAGCCAGCACACACCCCGTGCATATGAGCATACCCCCAAACCCATGTTCCCCTGGGCTGGCATATACACCTCATAGCTGAACAAGGTCTCTGGGTGCCAGAAGTCCCTAGCCACCCTGCCTTGAATGCCCCACACCCACCCTCGCCCCAAAGTCAGGAGACCCAGGTGGGGCCCCTGGGAGACGGGGATCTGCCCTTAAAACTTTCTCCTCTGCCTTGTTCTTGACAAGCTAGCTCCTTCTCATTCTCCAGGTCTTTATGTTTCCTCTTACAGGGAGCCTTTCCTGACTGCCCAAATCTGGTCGTGATGCTCCTCTTAGGTCCTCCTGAAGCACTCTACCCTGCACCTCCCTTCCTTCAATTTCTTGGTCAGTATCTAATCGATTATTTACTGCTCTTTATCTCCCTCGAAACTGTGTAAGGGCCATGCTGGACTCATAACCCCAGTGTAGCAGGGCACAGCCTCGAGGCAGGAGCTTCCTAAGTGTATTCTGAGTGGACGGGCGAACTGAGCAGGCCCCCACATGCCCAAACACCCACTTCACCTCTGCACCTTCCCACTCTGCCAATCACCTCTTGGGTTAATAAGGCCCCCATGGCTAGTTAAAAGGCTAATGTGCTTCAGGAGTTACGTGTTAATTTGTCTCCAGCGCAAGCGCTTAGATTGGTAAATCCAATTAGCCAGTTATCTCCTCAGATATTGAAGAGCAGGGTCCTGAAGGGTAGGGATGGGTGAGTTTTCACGAGGGTGGAGGGGGAGATGGGAAGGAGACAGAGAAGACCCGTGGGTTGAAGATAAGCAAAAGGTCCTGGAGGAGGTGAGGCAGTAGCCTCTTCTCCTCCCCATTTGTCCTGTCAGTCTTTCCTGCCCCATCCTAAACCCACCAGCCTTCACTCAGGAATCATGAGGTCTCTCATACAATGCCTGTGGCCAACTATCCAACCAGGACTTTGCCTCCACAGGAAGGTAGTGACGGTCCAACTCCAGACCCTCCCTAAACTGTCCAATACACCCACACTTGCACACAAGCCCTCCCCTCAATTCTGGTTCCAAGCTCTGTATCAATCAATTCCCGGAAAGGGGTAACCAACAGCCAAGAATCACCTTCAGACTGAGGGTGTCATGTTGAGGAGTATGGCTGTCAGGCCAGGTGGCGAAGAGAAGGGAACTTACATTATGAAAACCATAGGTCCCGCCCTGGTTGGTGTGGCTCAGTGGCCTGAGCTCCCGCCTGTGAACCTAAGGGTCAATGGTTTACCGCTTTGATTCCCAGTCTGGGCACATGCCTGGGTTGCGGGCCAGGTCCCCTGTTGGGGGCATGTAAGGTGTTTCTCACATCAATGTTTCTCTCTCTCTTTCTCCTTCCTTTCACCTCTCTCTAAAAATAAAGATAAAATCTAAAACAAAACAAAACAAAACCCGTAAGTCTCAACCTCACGCCTGTCAGAATAGACAACAGATAACAAGTGTGAAGGAGAGTATAGGGAAGAGAACCCTCATACACTGCTGGTGACAATGTAAATTAGTGCAGCCACTATGGAAAACAACACGGAAGTTCCTCAAAAGATTAAAAATGGAACTACAGTATGACCCGGCAATTTCACTTCTGGGTATTTATCCTCCAAAAATGAAAGCACTAATTCGAAAAGACATATTCATATGCACCCTTATGTTCATTATTGTAGCTTATTTACCATAGCCAAAATATGGAAGTTACCTAGGTATCCATCAATAGAGGATTGGATAAAGGTCTGGTACATACATACAATGTAGCACTAGTCATAAAAAGACTGAAATCTTGGCATTTGTGACAACATGGATGGACCTAGACGACATGCCAAGTGAAAGTCAGACAGATAAAGACAAATACCATATAATTTCACTTACAGGGAGTGGGCAAAAGTAGGTTTGCAGCTGTTCATATGGAAAATAATACAGTAATTAATAAATAATAGTATACAAAAATAAACTGTTTCATGTGCTCACAACTGTAAACCTACCTTTGCCCACCCCATATGTAGACTCTAAACAAAATAAATGAGTAAAGAAACAAATGAAACGGACACAGAGAACAAACTGATGGTTGGCAGAGAGAGGGGCAGGGGTTGGGTAGAAAGGGGGAGGGGATTCAGAAGCACAAACTTCCGGTTATTTTAAGTGAGCCATGGCATGTGGTTGCCGCGGAAGGAGCAGATTTGATGATGACGTAACAAGGCCTGAGACCAGGGTTACTGCACTCGGTGGGGGGGCCACTCTGTAAGGTATGTAAGTGTTGAATCACTACGTTGTGCACAGGAAGCAATACATTTGACATCTATTGCATGTCAAATATATTTTAAAATAAAATGTTTTAAAATTAAAAAACAGCCCTGACTGGTGTGGCTCAGTGGATTGAGCGCTGGCCTTCAATCTAAAGGGTCATCAGCTCGATTCCCAGTCAGGGCAGATGCCTGGGTGGCAGGCCGGGTCCCCAGTGGGGGGCACGTCAGAGGCAACCACACATTGATGTTTCACTCCCTCTCTTTCTCCGTCCCTTCCCCTCTGTCTAAAAATAAATAAAATCTTAAAGAAAAAATTAAAAAACAAAACTGCCAACAGCAAGATACAATCATCAGTCCCTGATGCTCCGAGCCAGTTCCAGCAGGGCCGCTGTGGACGGCTGTGCAGACTGGGCCCTGCACAACTCTAAGAGCCCTGTTCACCTAGGCTTACATACTTATTACAGTAATTCTCTGGAAGACAGTGGTCAAGTTCATCCCTTTACCTCCTTAGGTACAAAGAGAAAGCTCTCCTGCTACATACCCACTTACCCCAGGGCCTGATGTGACACAAATCCCCTTCCTCTTTTCTGTGACCCCGCTTCCTGGCTAGGGTACCTGTAAATGAAGGCTGTGCCCATCTCCCCAAGAAGAGAGGCCCCGCTCCCTGCCCCACCAGCCCCAGCTAAGAGACCGCACGGACCACTCCGCTAACTCCCCACCAGTCCTCTCTCTCTCTGGCCCCTCACGCTGGCCAGACTGCCACACTGTCCCCTGTGGGTGTGAGGGGTGACTATGGTTCCACCGACAGTGGGAGGACGCTGAGCTGGAAAGAGAAGGGAGGGGAGGATGGTGGCTGCCTGCTGCCCGCTGCTGTCCAGATAGGCTGGGATTGGAACCCAGACTGTGTGAGGTCCAGAGGGTCAGGGGACCGGAGCTCAGGGAAGGGGATGAGAAGAGGGCCTCCTCTGCCTCTCCTCGGCAAAGCCCCCTGCCTGGCTCTCCTTCTCGCCTCCCAGTTCACTCTCCCCTTTTCTTCTCTGTCTAACGCCTCCACTGTCCCCCCACCCCAGGCTCTCAGAGGCATTGCCTGGCCCCCTAGGGGCCAGACGGGGCTGACCCAGACCCCAGCTGGCTGCCCACACCTACACATGTGTGTGCATGCACACATGTGCATACACGCACAGACACCCTTTCCACCAGGCAAGAAAAAGGGAGCCAGGCAAGCGGAGAAAAATGGCAGGGGCTGGAGGGGCCACTCCCTTCTGCTTTCAACAGCTCCCTATTCATTCCCCACTCCCCTCACCCCACCTGCCTCTGACAGCCTGGTTGTACCTGCTCACAGGCTGCCTTCCAGCCCCTCCTCACTAATCTTCTATTCGCCCTTCCTTCCCCACCCCACCTCACCCCTCCAGGGACAGGCCTGGAACCAAAGCTCACAGGGATGGGCAAATGACTTCAGGCTCCTTCAAAAGGGAGGTGAGGGGCAAGGTTTCAAGAGAGCTTCACACCCCACGCACTGAAAAAGAAAACTTTTCTCTCTCTCCACTCTGAGGGCGCAGGACCTGCCTTGAATGGCCAGGCAAAAGTTAATTCTCTGGAGGCAAAAGTTAATTCTCTGGAGTCAGCCATGTGGGCAGCTGAGGGTGGGTATCAGGACCAAAGCAGGAGGCCTCAAGAGCCTGGGTACCTGGGCCACCCACCCCTGCCCAGGCCCCATGGGGCCCACTCCAGTGTCTTCTTCTGAGGGTACTGGTCCTGTCTTACAGGCTTCTTCGCACACTTCTGCCATTACCACTCCTGCCAGGGACCTTTCTTTTTGCAGAATTCTGGTGTCGGTCAAGCCTTGACTCCTTTTGGTCTTCCAGAGAGTAAATTGATGACTACTTTTTGCTTCACTGGCTGGCAATTCTACATATATTCTAAATCCTTTCCAGTTTAATTACAATCACAAAAGTACAACATTGTTGGACTGCTTTTGGAAACTACAGAAATAAGAAAATAAATAGGAACCACAATTTTCTTTTTTTTAAAAAGAAGTCAACAAAGGCTACTGGTCCAGGGCAGGTCACCCCAGCTCTGGGGAGTCTGCCTGCTTCACCCTGATCTGACGGCCACCCGCCCTCATCTGGGACTTACAAGGAAACCCCGAAACCCTGGCTGCCCTTCCGGATGGCAGGCCCTGGACCCCCATGGCCCCATGGCATCCACCTCTGCCCCAGCTCAGCACTGGGTCTGAGACTGCTAGCAGTGCCAAGGAACTGGACCAGCCCGAGTCCCCAGAGTTCCTTTATGGATGGGGCAGGAGGGGGCTGGGATCAGGCCTCTGGGAACCAGTTCTCACCCCATCCTGTTCCACAGGCTGCACATTCCATTCTGAGTCAAGCAGGGGCGGGGATGGGGGAGGTAAGGCGAAGGGAGGAGACCAGTCTGGCCTCCTCTGGGGCGGATCCCCCAGGGAGCTCCAGGCCTGGCAGGGATCAGACCTAAACCAGCAGGGGAAGGGGGCCAAGGGTTCCTGTCCAGTCTGTGGCCCCTTCCCATTCTCCTTCTTCTCCTCAAATCTAAAC
Source organism: Anoura caudifer (assembly GCA_004027475.1). Lineage (NCBI taxonomy): Eukaryota > Metazoa > Chordata > Mammalia > Chiroptera > Phyllostomidae > Anoura > Anoura caudifer. The sequence continues at coordinate 16,446 of PVKU01005253.1, forward strand.
ACTGAAATTCAGCCAACTCTGGACATCTCCCCAGAAGACACAGAGGGGACAAAGTGGGGGGAGGGGCGGGCAACACTAAGTCCCTCCCCTCAACCGGGCCACAGTCCCCTAGGCTGTTTATAGGGCTTCATGTCGAGGTCATGTAAATGCTAAGGCCACTTCTCTGGGGAGGGGCATCTGAATGCTGTGCTGTGTATCAAGGGCAAGGGAATGGAATTCAGATTTCAGCGCCTGTGTCAGGCATCCCGGAGTGACAGAAAGCACCCCATACATGCCTCTCCCCTGGCCCCTACCCCATAAAACATTTCTGGCTGGAACCCTCAACCTTTGGCTACAAATCTCATCCCCTGCTGCCCTCCTAGTTTGTCCCCATGTGCACACTTGAGTTGAGATGACAGGTCATGCACAGCCCATCCTGGCTGTGCCCAGGCCTTGGGTTTGCCCACAGGTGACCCAGGCACTTCCTGCTCACCACACAGCCTCTCCAACCACTGGCCCTGTTCCATTTCCGGGGCCATCCAAACCCTCCCTTACAGCACCAGCTAGGAGTGAGCAAGGAAGCCCTGCGGCCCCACCCATACATGGCAGGTCACAGGACCAGAGGTGTGTTCAGGGGCAGGAGAAACAAGAACATCCCTGGAGTAGCAGATGGAAATTGTGGACCATGCAAGGTGGACAGAAACCTTAGTTCAGGCCTCTTGGCCATCATCACCAAGAGGCCTGAACAAAGATGGACACATGGGTATCTGGGCTAGATCTGTGGCGCTCAGGCTGAACTGAACGCCCACCCGGCCCTGCCCCACCCTTAAGAAGGGAGCTACCGTATCACTGTTGCTCAGAGAAAGTATTTGATTTTTTAAAAGAAAGAGCGTGACCCCTGACCAGAGAAGCTGGCTGAGTCTGAGGATGGCCCTGCTGAGCCGGCCTGTAACGAATCTCCTAATTAGGTCTTTCTACAGGGCTAGAAGACAGACCAGTCAAAATGGGGTTGCCCCAGCAAAGACTCCACCCAGGGCATGTCTTCCTGTTTGGAACGGAGAGATTGCAGGACTCATGAAAGTGGTCTTCACGGGCCCTGGTTCCCTGACTAGTAATAGGCACTGTGACGGTTTACCTGGCCTACCTGGGTAACACATCCCAGTTCCAGGAAGGAGACCAGCAAAAGGTAAGGATCACAGCTAGTTCCGGCAGGAGCAAGCCCTCTTAAGCAAACACTGAGTACAAAAATAATTCCCATTCAAAGCACGATTTACTGTGGGCATGGCCAGGCCTTCCCAGCAGAGTTCTTTGCAAACACTCAGCTTCACCCATGAACGTGGCTGGGGGAGGGGCGCACAGGCACGGCTGCATTTGAATTCACCTTCGGCTTCCTCTACCTCCTCAGGAAGCTGCCCAAAAAGGGCCAATCTCAAAGCCGCCACCCGCCCCCCTGCCCCCCCAGAGAACAAAACCTTTATAGAGTCAACTGCAGCCCAAACACACACAGCAAATCCCAGACCCTTACCACTCATGGAGGCCTACTGCAGCCACGAGCTGACATGAGCCTTCAAGTTCTAAGAGGCAGGGCTTTCCGTTGGTATTGTCCCATTTCACCGATGGGAAAATGCAAGCTCAGAGATGTTCTGTACTGCATACAGCCGCTCCCAGCTCTAAATCCTTCTCACTTTATGCATCAGTTGCCCTAAATCTGCTAATTATCAAAGTAGCGAAATACTCAGGAGGGGCCCCTAGCCCCCATGCCCTACTAGGAGTTAAAATGGGGCTAAGGATGTAGCCGACACCTGAGACACTTCTAAAGCCAAGGCAGCACTGGAAATGGTCCTTCACCATCGCTATTCCCAGACTCCGGATGACCGAGTCTGAGCGGGGGTGAACGCCCTCTCTACTGAAGAGCAAAGCGTAATGTCAGGCAATGGTGTGTTAGCGAGACCTGTTGGCTCTACCTCCAAAACAAGCTCCTGCTGGCCCACCCTAAGCCAAGGCATCATCTCAATTCAGAGTCAGGCTCCTTCCTAGCAGGAGTCTCTGCTTCTATCCTTGCTCACCTTCGAGCTATCCTCTACTTGGAGGATGATTCAAATGACTGCAGTTGAAGCAATCATTTTTTTTACATTTTACATCTCCACTTATAAAAGCAGTTCAGAACCACTGTATAAGATTGGAAAAATCAACACAAGACACAAAAGGAAGTAAAAATCACCATTATGTCCAGAATCTCAAATTTACTAGAAAGGCAGTCTTCTAGTTTTCTTTCTACGTGTACATGAAGCGTGTGTGTGCATAGAATTATGTCTGCAAAACTGAAACTGTAACTATATAGTTTCATATCACTTTTTACATTTTTCATCATGCAGTTTCCAGGTTATAAGCCATTCTTTTTTAACTGCATGTTCGCTTTGAGGTATGGGGCATTTGGTAGAGTTGGTGCATGTACACAGCACCACAGTCAGAAAAGACACAAGAGTCTGAAGGGAAAATGCCATGTAGCCTCCACCCCACCCCTCAGGCACCGTCTCCCTCCCCTGGGGCAACTCTGATTACCACATCGTGTGCACCAAATAATCTATTAAAACCATAAATCAGATCACATCACTCCCCTACTTAAAACTCTCCAATGGCTTCTCATTGCCCTGGCCATCAAATCCGGGCTCCTCACCGCTCAGGCCTGCCAGGCCCCTGTGACCAGACTCTGCCCTTCTCAGATTTCTCCAGTCTCCCCTCCAGCCACACTGCTGTTGCAGACCCAGTTCTGGCCTCAGCAGTTGTTCTTTTTAATTTTTTTTTTAAATTATTGATTTCAGAAAAAGAGAGGAAGGAGAGGAGAGAAAGAGAAAAACATCAATTTGTTTTTCTACTAATTTGTGCTTTCATTGGTTGCTTCACGTATTCCACCCCAACCAGGGATCGAACTAGCAAGTTCGTCATAATGGGACAACGCTCTAACCAACGGAGAACCCGGCCAGGACCGCCTCGGCGACTTCTTTCACTTGCTGGACTTTCTTCAAAGTTTTGTGCCACTGGCTACTTTCCATCCTTTAGGCCTCACTGAGTGCTCCTCTCCCCAGGGCAGCTTCCACTGGCCTCTCAATCTAGGGCTACGCCTGCCCTCTCTCCACACATATGTTCGCTACCATATCACCCTGTTATGTTTCTTTCATATATTTCATGTATTTCTTTCATATCACAAAGGTTCTAATATTGTCCTGGTTACTTATTTCAAGTTACTCATTGCCTGTTACTTCCAACTAGAAAGAAGTATCCCTGAAGGTAGGCATACCACCTGTCCGTTCACCCCTGAAGCCCCACTGGCGTGTATAGGTGTTCAAAAATTTGTTAAAGGAATGAATGCAGATGACTGAATTGGCTGGTTGTCATCACTAAATGCACACTTGCAGGATCTCTGAGCACCAAGAACCAACCTCCCAGCCACCCTCCCTCATGCCTGGGGTGGAAGTTAGAGGCTCAGTCAGAGAAAGGAGAGGAGCCCATTGTATGAGACTGGGTGGCCAGGTGCAGCCTGCTTCCCCCCACCCCCCCAACCACTGTCACCCAGTTCAGAGACCAGATTCAGATAAGGAGCTGTGATAAACCCACATTCTTAGAAAATACTCTACATGACAGTGGAAAGTTGGAGGTGAGACTGTGGCCCATCATATACCCAAAATCCCACATCCATTCTACCCAGGCAGCTGGGATATTCCAGGTTCCCAAGTGAGCCCCAGCAACAGCCAACACAGAGCTGCCTTCTCCAGAACAGCCCAGCCTACCACCCGACTCTTCCCTGGGGCCCTAGATACCTGTGCTGCTTTCTTCAGAAATTCATGAAGCCCCGGAGACACAAATGTACATCCAATCCATGAGCCAGCAGCCTGTGCCCTGTACTCAGGGGACACCCTGTGGAGACACTTCCTTCCTGGGGCCTGATTTCCACTGAGAACACTGCAGTGGGACCAAGATTGATTGACTGATTTAAAATATTTTATTTATTTATTTTTGGAGAGAAGGGAATGGGGGGAAAAAGAGAGGGAGAGAAACATCAATGTAAGGTTGCCTCTCATCTGGCCTCCACTAGGGACCTTTCCTGCAACCCAGGCATGTGCCCTGACTAGGAATCAAACCTGTGACCCTTTGCTTCACAAGTCTGTGCTCAATCCACTGAGCCACACCAGCCAGGGCTGATTTTTTTTAAAAAAAGAGGGAATGAAGTGACTTTCACAAAAAATATGAAGGAAGAGGGGGAGAAAGGAAGGGGGGCAAGAAAGATAAAAGACTTAACAAGATGGAAGCAGACAAGGCGTAGGGAGGATTTAACAAGCCAAAAACAGGAAAGGATGGGAAATATGAGGTTTCTTCCTTCCCAGAAGTGGACAATTACTATAATTGATTAAATGTGCACAATCCCAAAGTGCTCTTCTGAACTCTGTACAAGGTCATGGTAGTAATAATGAGAACAGCTAACATTTCCGCAGCACTTACTATATGCCAGGCACTATTCTGTGACCTTCACTTTATCAAGACTTTAATCCTCAAGACAATCCTATGAGGTAAGTACTGTTCATATTAAACCCATTTTAAAGATGTGCAATTGAGGCACAGAACAGTAAGGTTAAATTACTCAAGATAATATTGCCAGTGGCGATCCCTAGGATTGAACTCCATGGGCTGCGGCTCTTATCAACCAAGTTATACTTGGCTTTCAGTGGTCCTGTTAAAGGGGTTCCTACCCTCCTGGAGTTCCTGCATTCCCAACTACTATCACTTAACTAATTATTAGGTACCAGTTTCAAAAACGCGTGCATAACTCTGCCCATTTTGCGTAAGGAAAAATGTAGAAAAGTTAAAGCACTCGCCAGAGCTCACGTTGGTGGGGAATTAGGACCAATGTGCTGAATCCCAGCATCTAGAGCGCTGCTTGCTAGGGTCCCGGGAAAACCCCTCCCAGAGAGGCAGCATCTTCTTTGGCTGTCTTTCGCCAAACCCCTTGACCAGCACCGAGGCGCCCTGCCCGGAAATTCCCACAGAGTCAAAGCAAACTTCCCAGGAAAACTCCCCTGCTTCCTCCTAGCCCCTGTGGCAGAGGCGGCTGCCAAAAGCGCCGCTGGAGTCCTTGCAGCTGCCGTCCACCCTACAGGGCGGGAGTCGCCGCTCGTGCGCTGGGGTCCTCCCGGAAGGGTCCAGGGCTGAAGTTCAAAATTCACTTCCCGCCCAAGGACAGCTCGCCGCAGCCCCTCCCGGGACTCTCGGGCCACCCCCACATCCCTGCCAACCCCCAACTCCCAGATCCGGTAAAGAAATGGAGCAGCTGCCCAGCTGGGTCTTGTAGCTAGAGACCCCGCGAGCAATCCCCGCGCGTCTCCGGACTCGAAGCAGTGTGTGAGTGCGTGTGTGCGTGAAGCAGAGTGAGTGACTGAATGAGTGTGAGTGTGTCTGTGAGAAGCACTGTGTGTGTGTGTGTTTACGTACGGAACGCGCGATGTGGGAAAACAATGGCGAACCGCTGGGAACAGAGCGACTAGCCCCCTGCCCCCCACCTCTCTACCCCCAGGCACGATTTGCTCTTTCCGCGAAATCTGGATGAAAAGGTTCACCTCCGACATCCCAGGCGGGAGGTGGGGGTCGTTAGAAGACTAGGGGGGAGGTGGGAGGGGGTGAGACGGGAGCAGCCGGAGCAGAAAACAAACAGGATGCAGCGCCGGACTGGTCGGTAGGGGAACCGACCTGGAGGGGGTAGTAAGGGTGGCTTTGGCTGGAGCCCCGCACCCCACACACCAGGGCGGGGCGGGGGGGATCTCAGTCTGGAGGCCGGCCCCCGAGTACCACTTGGGGCACCGGCAGGTTGCTTTGGCTTCCCGCTGGGAAATCCTTGAAATGGGAGAATGTTGAAGACCTGGTGCCGCCCAGCCAGGAGCGGGCGAGGGGACCCCGTCAGCTCGGCCCGCGCCGGGCGCACAGGCACGGACACCAGCAGCCACCCACGGCCCCAACAGAGGGCTACCCCTCTCTACAAGGACCCTGCCTCTACCCCCGAGGAGCCCCAACCGTCCAGCGTTACTGGGGTCAGGTAGGGGTCCGTCCTTCCTCGGAAAACTTTGCAAAGGATGGAAACTAGCAGAGATGAGAGCTGGCGTGTGCCCGGAACCGTGAGGGCGCGAGTGTCAAACTTCCGAGGGCGGGGAGGGGACGAGAAGGGGAGCACTTACTACTCAGCCGAGCCCTGGGCTCTGGGCTCGCTGCTCCACGATCCTGCTGCTCCTCCGGCCGGCCTCGCGCAGGCGGTCCCCGCTTCCCGCTCACATGCCCCGCCACGCAGCTATAGGGAGCTGGGCGGGGAGGGGCACGCCCCCCGCCGTCGGCCAGGGACTCACTCCGGACTCCTGGCCGACCGGGTGCGCGCCCAGCAACCAGCAGCAGTCCCGGGCGGAGCCCTCCGCGAGCCAGGCCGCTCTCCGCCCTCTGCCCTCTGCCCTCTACCCTCTGTCCTCTGCTGCGGCCGTCTCCCTGCCTTCCGCGGTCCTGCACCGGACTCGCACGGACGCGGCGCCGGCCCTCCGACCCGCTCTCCGGTCCCCGGCTCCGGCTCCGCGCCCCCTCTCCGTCCGGATCCCGGCCTCTGCGACTGACCGCTGCGCCCGGCTTCAGACCCGGCCACCGCTCCGGGGCGGATGCCAGGACCCGGCACTCACACACTTCAGTTCCAAGCTGGGACTGGGAGCCGGGCGCTCACGGCTCGCGGCTGCGAGGCGACTCCACAGCCTCAGAGGAGAAAAGAGGGAGGGAGACAGAGCGGGCAGGGGGAGGAGGAGGGAGGAAGGGTGGGGAGATGGAGGAGGGAGGGACAGAGAGTTCCCTCCTCCTCCCTGCAGCCAGGTCCATCCTGGCATCAACAGCTGGAAACCTCTGGTGGAAAGGGGAGAGCTGAGGCTCCTGAGCGGTGGGGGGTGGATGGGGGTGGGGGGGAGAGATTAAATATGTGGATTCTGCCCACTCCCACTGCCCAGGAATAAGGGTCTCTACAGACACTCGGCTCCTTAGGGCAAGACAAGAAGTTGTCCATCCAACTCCCAACCTCCTAACCCCTTCAGACAGATCGGCTCGATTTAGGGTTTTTGAAACCCCCATTTCAAAATCTCTTAGGAACCTGCTCCCACCTGCAGCTAGACAAACTTCCTGATGTTTCAGACCAGTCCCTAATCTTGCCATTTTTCACCGGCAAACAAGTTCTTTTTTCCCCCTACATAGAGGGGTGTCCTGCCCTTTCCAGATTTCCAGTTTGTGAAGGAGACGGATGAGTGAACATATATGTTCTTCACCATATATGTACTTCACCACAATTATAGCAAGAGTGCTGAGGTCCTTTAGTTGGAGCATCCGTCTCCAGTGCACCAAAAGTTCACAGGTTCGATTCTCATTCAGGGCACATACCTGGGTTGTGTTTTGGTCCCCAGTGGGAGCTCCTAGGGAGGCAACCAATCAATGTTTCTCTTTTGCTCTCCCTTCCCTTCTCTCTAAAATCAATAACTGTATCCTCTGGCCAGGATTTGTTTTTTTTAAGAGTGCTGAGATCAGGCAAGTACAAGGGGCATGGGGCCCACCAAAGGCACTAGGGTGTGGTCTTTCCGGGAAGGTGTCAGGTGAAGTGGGTCTTGGAAGGACCTGTAGGAGTAGAGGAGGTTAAAGGAGTGGCAATCCTGGAGCTGCAGATGACGTGCCCACAGTGTAGGGGACCAGGCTCGCAGCAGGTGATGGTCAGTTGGGTACACAGACCTTTTCCTTAAGATTTTATTTATCAGGAGTGGGTGGGGGTGGGAGAAGATGTAAGGGGGATAAATGGTAATGGAAGAAATACAATAGAGTGTAAACAAAATCTTTTTTCTTTTTAAATTTTATTTTAATTATTGTTCTTGTACAGTTTTCTGTCTTTTACTCCCATCCCAGCCCACCGCCCCAGCCCCCCTCACATCCCTCCCTTTTCCACCCCCCTAGGTTTTTAAAGAAAATATTTTACTTATTTATTTTTAGAGAGAGGGGAAGGGAGGGAGGAAGAGAGAGAGAGGAAAATCTATGTGAGAGAGAAACACCAATCGATTGCCTCTTGAATGCGCCTGGAACATGCAACCCAGGCATGTGCCCTGACTGGGAATGGAACTGGCCACCCTTCACACTGCAGGAAGAGGCCCAACCCACTGACCCACAGGGGTCAGGGCTAGACCTTTTAAGGGTGTAGGATTTCATCATTCCCCAGAGACTTCCTTGGCTAACTCTTTCTATTCTCTTTTAGTTCTCAGCCTAGATATCAACTCTTCCTGGAGCTTTTCTTGACAGGCCAGTCTAGTTCAGGTACCCTATCCGAGTAAGGGCTCCAAAAGCCCCTAGATGTAGATATGAAAACAGCTCATTTGTCTGTCTCCCTCCACTGGACTGTAAGCTCCATGACCGCAGAGGCTGGCAAAGAGCAGGCCCTTGAAAAATGCTTGTTCAGTTGGTTGATTGAAGGGGATGGGAAGTCAGTGAGAGATCCTAAGCAGGGCTTCTGCTGAGAGCATCCTAGCTGGAGACAGGAAGGCTAGTGACCAGACAATGGCAATAAACTGAAGTAGGCCCGAGCGAAGCTAGGGGTGGGGAAGATGGAAAAGAGGAAACAGGTCAGGGCAAAAAGGTAAGAGAAATCAATATTAACACTTCACAGTGTGGCTTTGGGATGACTATGGATGAAGCCATTTCAGAAACCATGATGGGGGGTCAGGCAGAGGGATTGAACAGGAAGGACAAAGAACTCATGGACACAGACAACAGCATGGTGATATGGCTGGTGGCAGGGTGCAGGGAGACAGGGAGTTGGCAGAGGAGAGGACGGGGGGATAAGTGGTGATGGACAGGGACGTGACCTGGGGTGGTGAACACACAGTGCAGTGTACAGATGATGTGTGGTAGAATGTGCACCCGAAACCTGTATAATTTTTGTTAGCCAGTGTCACCCCAATGATTCAATAAAAAATAAAACATAGGAAAGGGAAAAGAAACCATGACAGTTGCCCTGATGCCATTAGCCAACATGCCTCTGTTTGCCATATACCTGGATGTTTTCTCTGGCTCCTGATCACGCTTCAGTGGACAGCTTCATTATGAGTCCCTACCTGTAGCTGTCCTTAGCCACAGCAGACAGAGAGGAAGAATAGAGGGGTGGGAGGTGGGCCGTCCTCTCTTCAACAGCCACCAATCCACTGTATTTCACTTCATAGGTCTCTACTCTTCCCAATTGTTGCCACTAAATTGAGATGTTTTTTTAAACCCTCACCCAAGGATATGTTCATTGATTTTAGACAGGTGTGGAGATGGTGGGAAGATGCTGATGTGAGAAACACCTATCTGCTGCCTCCTGTATGCAGCCCCCAGCTGGGATTGAACCTGCAACCTATGTATGTGCCCTGACAGGGAATCGAACTTGCAGCCTTTTTGGTATAAGGGATGAAGCTCCAGTCAACTGGGCCACGCGGCCAGGGCTGAATTGAGATATTTTTAAGTATCTGCCTACTATGTCTTATGCATGATACTACTTTCACATAAAGAATCTACTTGTCCCTTAGCCTAATTCTGTGAGGTTGGTATCATTATCCCCATTTTAGAGATAAGGAAAATGAAGCTCAAGGTCATAACTAGTAAGTGATGGGAGAAAGTTCTCTGACTCTGAAGATTCTAGGTCTTTCTGTACTATCATACCATTTCCCAGGAACACCGTTACACCATTCAACCCAGCCAACCACTTTCTCCTTGAAACACTGCATGACTTCACACTCTCCTGAATTTCTTCTGCCCTCACTGGTTGCCCTTCCTCGCCTCCCTTATTTTTATTCCTTTCTCCACCCTTGTATCCAGTGGCTGTTTCATGTGGGTTCTCTCCTACACCACATTTCCCTTCTTTCCCTAGGTGAAATTTTATCCATTTCCATAGTTGTAAATAACAAGTATGTGCTGATGATTCTCCCAATTTTTTATTTAAATCTCCAGTGCATTAAATCTGTTTAATGTACTTCAGACTCATGCACCCAGCCACACACTTGACATCTATCTCACAGACCCCTTAACTTCACATGTTCCAAACCGAACCTTTAGCCGCTGCTCCCAAGCCTGCTCGGGCACTGCCCCACCTCCGTAAGTAGGCCTACCACCTACCGAGTGTCTGAGGCTAAAACCTAAAAGTCATCCTTGATTCCTCCTTTCCCATCTAATCAAATTAATGCTGTTGATCTGTCTCCAAAAATATACACCGATCTCCGCCGCAGCCCAGGCCATCATCGTCTCTCGGCTAGACTAGCTCAGCCTCACTGTTTCTTGGAGCTGAGACACCTGCAACCACACAATTTAACCAAGACTGTTTACATCAACATGACTTTACTATTTGCTCCAGAAATTTCTTGTCCAGGAAGATAAGACTGTAAACCAGTAAATAACTTCATTATTTGCTTCATAAACTTCCTGAAAATCAATTTATCTGAACAATAGACTGCTCAAACAAACCCCTCCTTGGGAGAATTGTTTGCTTAACCTGACAAACCACTAGCTTATTGTTTATTTTCCAAGACCCTCCCTCACTATGTCCTCCAATCCTAAACTGCTATCTCACAAATTTAGCCCAGTTCCAATCAGATCTACACAGAAAGATCTGCCTTAAACAAGACTTCAACCCCTATAAATACCTCTTCACAGGGAAAGCACTCCCCAAACCTGCTCTTCCCAGCAAGGGCTCCTATTTGTCCTCTGGTCTCAACACAGCAGTGCCTTGGTCTGCCCTCCTCCCCAGCTAAAATCGTCCTCCACCCTTTCATCCTCCTCAGCCCCTCCTTCCTTCATAGCACTTAGCACACAGCTGGTACTTCATTTTATGTTTTCTTGTGCTCTTTCTATCTCCCCTTTGGGCTGTAGGGTCTGTTTCCACAGCCCAGACTTAAGTCAGCCCTCACTTAATGACGCCAATATATTCTTGAACTTTAAGAAAAGTTGGGTGTAGAAACCAATTTTACTGTAGGCTAATTAATATAAACAAGAATTAAGTTCCTAGAGCATCTCATCAACCTTATAACAAAATGATGTTATTTGAGGACCTGCTGTAGATGCTTAAAAAAGTATTTGCTGAAGGAATGACTTTGATTGGCTTCAGCGAGCCTCCAATTCCCTTCCTGTGGTTGTTAAGCCTGATGCTGAGCACTGGTGGGGCTGCTGTGCCCAGGGTGCTGGGGTTCCCTTTAAGCCCCAAGTTAGAGACAAGGTGTAAAGTGCAAATTCCCTTGGGTGAATTGCTTTCCTCAGTGTTCCAGGAGCAGGGCAAAGGAAGGAAAGCTGCAAGACAGTGAGTGAGCTGAGGAGCTCGGAGAAGGACAGAGCTGCCCTGAAATCCCGGTCTCACTTCTTTGCCCAAAGCCCTGCCCGCTCCCCCATTCCTGACCACCCTCACCTAACCAAGGGCATTTTCTCTGTAACATGGAGAGGGGTCGTCAGGTCAGGTCAGGGTAGGCCCAGCCTAGTGGAGCTTGTCTGCGTACCCGCTCTTCATACTCCTGACTGAGGAAGTGCTTTTCTAGAGACGTGTAGCCAGACACAGGAGTCACCGTGCTCTCAGTTCACACGGGTCTCACCCATGGTGACTTCCACAGCAGCTCTTCAGGGTCGGGCACTCCGTTCAGGCTGGGCTTGGGGGCTTCTACTTAGTTCTACTTGAGTTTTTCATAGTCACACTCCAATATGGGAGATAATCAAGATCACAGATTAAGTCACAGAATGTTTCATTTGCCTATCAAAAGTATAAGATCTGGAAGGCATCAGCCTTCCAGAAACATCTCCGGCTCCACCCTGTGCACAGAAAGAGGAGGCATCTTGCCCAAGACCTGCACTTACACACGAAATCTCCTTTAGTCTGCCAACAGCTCTGTGAAGATGGGGACAGTTCCATCTCACAGATGAGGGAAATGATGCTCAGAAGCAGAAGGAAACTGTTCAGTACCTCACAGTGGAGGGGCAAGAGCCTAATGTTTGAACCAGTTTTTGTGACCTTCAGACCAATGCTTTTCTTCTGCTGCGCCATCTTCACTTCCTATGGGGTTTTGTGGTCCTTAAATTCTGAACCATATAAACTAGCACTTGAGTGTTATTTAACAGTCTAGATTCTAGCCTAGACCCTAGAAGTAGAAACAGGTCTCTGCACCTCATGTGGCAGTCAGCCTCCTGTCCCCTAACTGAGGACTTTTCGCCCAAGGATAGAGGACTCAACCCCTACCACCACCCTCCAACACACTCACACACTCGCAGATGCCCACATACACAGGGACCCATTCAGTGCATGTGCTCAACTAATGCTGGTGACTTGAGTCCTTCTTACACACACACACACACACACACACACACACACTCTTCCAAAACCTCCACTCCATTCTTTACATGTTTAGCTACCATGGAGGATAGAGCAGGGGGAGGAGTGGAACAATCACTTGCACATCCACAGCAGCCTCATTCTCTCTGTAAATGTAATTATTAGTAGTCCCAAATGCTGGGGGTAAAGATCAGGTTGCATATCTTACTGATCAACTTTGAATGGGTGCAATCAAAGACACACTCATGCACACAGATGTGCATATACACAAAGGTTGTTTTTCTTCTCTCTGTCCCTTCCCATTGGGGGAGGGGGTGCAGGGAGGGCATTGGGCCCTACCTAAAAAGGCAGCTGATTGAGGGAGGGAGGGAAAGAGGTAAAGAGGGGTTTCCTTCCCAAAAGCCTGGGCAATTTAAAAAAACCCTGAAGTTGCCTCCTCACTCCTCTTCACCTCCACCCCCACCACCTGGCCATGGTGCCCCACCCCCACCACCCAACTTGTTTTTAACCCTCTTTCCGGTCTTAAGGAGGCCTAGATCCTCATCCTGGGAGGCACTGGCAACAATTAACAAAGGCACCATGGAGAAAGGACAATTAACAATCCAGAAAAGAGGGGAAAGAGAGGCTTTGTTCTGGTCTCCATGGCAACGAGGGGGGAGAAAGAAGGGAGGAGGAGAAAGAGGAGGAGGAGGAGGGAAGAGGCCATCCAGAGAGGCTGATACTTTCACTTTCCTTTCATCCCTTCCCTCTCTTGCTCCCGGGGGAGACAGACTGAGGGGATCTTGAAGGGAACAGGGCTGGCACTGGCCAAGTTTGCAAGCTGGAGATTCTAGGTTGGTGACTCTAAGATTCATGTCCTAGCCAAAAACCCACTGGGGAATTAAGGTTAGAGAGAAGGCCTTGAGGCCTGAGTCAAAGACATCCTCCCCTTCTCCTGTTCTGAAGGGCTTATCTTGTGCTAAAACCGCACCCAGAATCTCTGCTCTGGACAGTTTATGGTCAAAGGAGCTTGGGTGGCTGCGCTGCCTTCCTCCTCACAACGCAGTGGGAAGTGGAGCCAGAGGGTCAGATGGCCACCACAAGTTGTAGGGCCCACTGCAAAATGACATATATCGCTCCAAGTTCCAAAATGTTTTAAGAATTCAAGATGGCAATAGCAGAACACTAAATCGAGCCCAGGGCTCTTCCGAGCACAGATCCTTATGCACCTGCACAGGCTGAGTGACACCACGCCTGCCCTGTCAGAAAGCAGCTTGGGGCCTGGACTCTGCCTGCTCTGTGTGTGAGAGGGGGAGGGGTGGGGTGGAGAACAGGAACATTTCCTTTTAGGAAGTCTTTCCTTCCTAGATTTTCATTTCCTCAACAGTTAACAAGGAGATTGAGTGAGGTGATCTCTGCCTTGCTTCTCCTATGGTTCTGTGCTTCCTTCTCCAGGATGACAGCGGGGGGGATCTCTTAGGCTTCGCTCCACTGCACACAGTTCTGAGCCCCACCTTTGGAGCAAGAGAGAAACCAAGCACAGAAAATTCATTCCCAGGAGTGAGGCATTCTGGTGCCTAGCTCTCTCCCAGGTTCCCTGATTAGAAAAGGCAGAAGACAATGAAGTGTATACTAAGCTCCAAGATCATGCTGTCAGTGTGGAGAGAATTGGAGGGCACCTTTGATCTCACAAGTGTTTTTAGCCAACACAAGTTTTTTGGCCTGAGAAGGCAAGTACACTAGCCCAGCCCCATGAGTGGGCCTCTCCATTAGCCATAGAACACTGGCTGCAGGGACGTTTCTCGCTCCCAGCAACCTCATGGGAGGAAAGGGTTAGGGATTCCAGGACTTATCCTTCTAGGGCTAAGCATTCCTGCCCTGTGGGTCCAAGTGAAATGTAGTATATTAATCAGAAACTAAAATCAAGAGGAAAAAATGTCGGTTCCAGGAGGCCTAAAAGCAGGTAAGAGGTCAAAGGTCCTGCTCTCTGCCTTCCTCTCTCTGTCTGGAGGGTTTCTTCCCAGGGAATCCTGGCAGGGATGCTGTTAAGGCTGAATTGCATCCACCATCCTCCCCAAACTCGTATGTCCTAATCCCCAGGGCCTCAAAATATGACTATATCTGGAGATTGGGTCTTTATGAGGTAATGAAATTTAAATGGTATCATTTGGGTGTGTCCTAATCCCATGTTACTGGTGTCCTATAAGGAAAGAAGAGGAAATTTGGCCCTGGCTGGTGTGGCTCAGTGGATTGAGTGCCAGTTTGTGAACCAAAGGATTGTGGGTTCAATTCCCAGTCAGGGCACGTGCCTGGATTGTAGGCCAGGTCCCCAGTAGGGGATGCACAAGAGGCAACAACACATTGATATTTCTCTTCCTCTCTTTCTCCCTCCAAAAAAATAAATAAAATCTTAAAAAAAAAAAAAGAAGAAGAAGAAGAAGAAGAAGTAGGAAAAAAAGGAAATTTGCACACAGAGGGAATACATAGGGAGGACACAACCGTCTTGCTCCATGTCTAGGAAAGAGCCCTGGGACAGATCCTTCCCTCAGGGCGCTCAGCAGAACCAACCCTGCCCACACCTTGATCGTGAACTTCTAATCTCCAGAACTGTGAGACAGTGCATCTGTTGAAGTCCCCAGGCCTTGGTACTTTGGGAGGGCAGCCCTCGCAAATCAACGTGGGTGCTCCGAGGCTGGGAGGTCTGCACAACCCGGAGGCTGCCTGGACTCAAGAACGCACCTGCACGAGGGGCAGGCTTCTGCACTTGCACTGCAGCCAAATTTTAATTTCAGCCAAAAGTAATCTATTACTTTCTTTTCCCATAGCCCAGTCTTTTAAATTTTTTATTTCTTTTGGTTTTGGTGTAACACATTTTATTGTTTTAATCCCTTTTATTCTTTCATTTTTCTGGTTTTAATGGCTTTACTTAGTCATTTTTAATCTCTGTTTTGTCTTTCTTCTAGTTATTTTATACTATTCTATTTTATAGCATCTTATCTTCTAGATTTATTGTTATTGTATTATCTTTTTATTCTCCATCTTTTATTTCTAACCTTTGCCTTATTGTGTCTTTGTTCTATCTTTTCATTTCTTTTAAGTTTATTTGGTTTATTTTTAGGTCATTTTATCATTTATCATTTGCCTGCTGCCTTTTTTTTTTATTCTTTCACCATTTTTAAAAATTTCTTCTTAGTTTATTCACTTTATCTTTTTATTGACTTGTATTATCTTCCACATTCTACTGTTTTCGATTCTCGCAGCTTATTAAAGGCAGACGCTGGCAACACAGCCCTCAGGGGAGAGCTATAAGGCTGATCCAGGCCCAAGTTGAGAAGGCCAGAGTCTCTGCCTGCTTGAGTGGCCCTTCAGCACCTCCCAGGAGATGCCCATTCCTCCAAAGCTGGCCTCTCCTAGCTGAAAGAATTAATCCGTGCAATGTGGAAGACCTTGGGATAAAATTCTCTTAGGAAGATACCAAGTTTGCTTATAGTGACGACATATTAGAATGGCTGGAAGAGCCTGGCTTTTTCATATCATGGGCCATCGAGCTGTTCTTTGTGCTCTTCTGATCTAAAATGCACCATCGCTGGGCATGAGACCAAGACTATAAAAAAACCACACCACCTGTCAGGGTGGGAGTGGTGGTAGGAAGTGTCACTTCGGGAGGAACCCCCAGCATACCTTCTCAGGTTTGGTGTCATGGGAAACTGAGTGATCTTGATCCTTGCAACAAAAATCCTTGGGAAGAAGCACAAGGAGGGTCTTCTGGAACTCTTAAATCCAGCTTGATAAATATGTATTGAGAACCGACTTTGTGCCATGAATTGTGCTAGGCAGTGACAGTAAAGGGAAGAGCAAAAAGAGCTAGGGAATTTGCTGTCATAAAGTTATAATCTAATGAAAGAATATTTACCTGACTATGACTGATCTGCTTGGCCTTCCTTTCAGGTGAGATTACAGGAGGTTATTAATGTCAGAAGCTGCTAGTGTTCCCCCAATATCTGTTTTTTTTCTTTCTAGAATAATACAAAGTTTAGCTGAGAAAATGACAGCCAATCAAATGACAGCTTTTCCCAGCTTCCCTGGCAGCTAAGTATGGCCATGTGCCTAGGTTCTGCCTTACAGGACCTAAGCAGAAGTGCTACATACAGCTTCCTGGTTCCATCATGTAGGACCTGCACAGAGTGATATATGTGACTTCCTGGTCACATCCTTAACAAGAAAGGGTGTATTTTTCCCATTCTGTCTTTCTCCCTTCTGCTGGCTAGAATGTGAGTATGGTGATGTAGCAGCTATCTCAGGCCATGAGATGAAAGAAGAGCATTGAAAAAGGAGTCTGGGTCTCTGATACTATGGAGCCCCTGTAAAGCTCTGTCCTCCTTATCTTTGGACAATTGTAGGAGAGACCAAATGAACTGCTATCTTCTATAAGCCACTATGACATTGGCCTGTGTTACAGCAGCTGAATCAGTTCTCTCTAACGTGTAGGTCTCCCCTAAAACTTTCTCTTATTTTGAGGTGAGCCTGGAATCTTATCTTCCCAAGAACTTTTAGAGAAGAATTAGATACATGCTTACTGGGTTACTCTTGTAGTCAAGAAAGAGAGTCCATCCTTGTCACCAGGATGCATGAGGGTGGACCTCTGAGTCTATATAGGCCTCCTCACTGTGTCTTGCTCTCTTGAGTCCTGGAAAAGTAATCTAGGTCTTAGCACTTGTTCCAACTTTAGATATCTTTTCCATGACAAACTATTTACTCAAGCTGAAGAGCCTATTCGGTTAAAAACAAATCTTTCATCATTGGAATCTACACCAATGACCATACTGACCGCACCCTTTCACCAAAAATGTGATTCTTCTCCAAATTTTCTACTATTGACTTAGAACTCTAAGTTGGCCCTTAAAATGCTTACTTCCATGCCCTGCAGTCACATTTCAGTAACTTCTTCAGTTGCTGGCACTCCCTTCCATCAGCCCTGCCCCTGTGCAGACAGCTGTCGTGAAACCCCGAAGACTCCTCCACCACTGAAAACACTGTAAAATCCTAACACTGTGAATTTTGCCTTGTTTCTGCTCAATAGGAGACAGTAGTGTGCTTGAGCTGTTTTAACAAGATGCCATAGACTGGATGGCTTAAACAACAAAAATTTATTTCTGGGGGCCAGAAATCCACGATCAAGGTGCCAGCCAACTGGATTCCTCATGAGAAGGGTCTCTTTCCAGATGGAGGATGGCCACCTTCTCCCTGCATCTTCACATGGGGAAGAGAAACAGCTCTCATCTATGTAAGGGCCAATTCCATCATTGAGCCCCACGTTTATAATCTAAACATAATTATCTCCCAAAGATTCCACTTCTAAATACCATCAAATTGGGAGTTAGGGCTTCAACGTAGGGATTTGGGGGGGGGTGTAAACCTTCAGTCCACCCCCACTTCCCAATGTGTTGTTTATTGCTGTGTCCTCAGTCTCCAAATTAAATAGAATCATAACCCTGCATAATTCTTAACTGTCAAAGGATAATTGTTATATCCTTCCAGAGGATTCCTTAAAGCTGACCCCTAGTATCTAAGGTATTTCTCCCAGCATGGGGCTGGATTTCGTTCTCAGTAAAAACTTTGTACTTTGGGATGTAACAGTATAATATTTATAAAGAGGACTGTATTCATTTTTAAAATTTTATTTTAATTGTTGTTCTTGTACAGTTTTCTGTCTTTTACTCCCATCCCAGCCCACCACCCCAAGAGGACTGTATTCTCTAAAATAATTTTGTTTCTAAGAACTACACCCTTTTCTGTACATTTCTATGTGTAAAAATGACACAAAGGTGAGTTGGCTATTTCATTCTCAATGTCACAAGCTTCCAGATTCTTAAAATTGTGATTGGCCTATAAGGTAAGACCAAGTAAATATCCAACGTGTTAAGTAAATATCCAAGGTGGCCCCAATAATCCCCACACCTTGGTGAACACATTGTCCCTAGTGTAATCTCTTCCCACTGAGGATAAAATGGACTTAGTGACTCACTTCTAATGGACAGAATAAAGCACAAGTGACAATGTATGATTTGGAGGCCAGGTCCTAAAACAAAGAGTGCCATTTGGATCATTTGCTCTGAGGGAAGCCACCTGCTGTGTCCAGTAGCCCTGGGAAAAGGTCCACACTGTGAGGAACTGAGGCCTCCTGCATGTGGCCACCTGTGTGCCTTGGAAGCAGACTCTTCGCTCCTGGTCAAGTCTTCATCCCGGTCCAGTCTTCAGTGGCTGCAGCCCTGGCCACTAATTTCATGAAAGACCTCCGACAAGACACTGAGCCAGAAACTCTCAGCTAAGCCAGTCTTGGATTCTTGACCTTCAAGAAACTGTGTGGGATGACAAATTTGCAAAGTTTGGGGGTGATTTTTTTGCAGCAATAAGTAAGGATGTCTATATCAATAACTCCTTAGCTTCAAATATATTTACCTTCTATGGATGGGATATGCTATCTGTCCGAAAGAAAAAGGAAGGAAGGAAGGAAGGAAGGAAGGAAGGAAGGAAGGAAGGAAGGAAGGAAGGAAGGAAGGAAGAAAAAAGATCAGTAAATGGGAATCTGAAAGAATATTTATTCTCTGGAAAGCATGATTGAGTCATCTGCATAATCTGTGTTCTCCCAAACCTCCTAGCATGATGCTGAACACAAAATTAACTAATTGATTAACTGATGGCTGTTTATTGAGACTTGCATTGTTTTCTATTTGCTTTATTTAAACAAATATTTAGTAGATTCACCAAGCTCTTTCTGGAGTAAAGAAGAGTGAATCCATTTTGCCTGGTGAATCCATTTAAGTGTTCTCTGATGCCTTCCCCAGCTACCCCTTACCTCCAGCCTCCTCTTCTCACTAGCCATAAGGCTCTATCATTCTTTCCTCAGTGTGTTAGCTCATGGCATCCTGAAAACACCTGTGTTATGGCACTTAGCATTGTAATTTTCTGATTACTTACTATCTCCTTCATTAGGCTGGGAGATTTTTGGAGGCAGAGACTATGACTTATTCATCTTTGTTCTTAAAACAGAACACAGTCTCTGGCCCATAGTGTAAATTTAACAAATATGCCTTACATGAATGAATAAGAATACAGTGGTACCTTGTCACTCTTTGTTACATTGTTTCATTACTCGAGACAGTACCAAACGAATTGGTGAGCAAGTGACAAGTGATGAAGTATTTTCTCTTGCAGGGTAGCACCATGACTCATACAGATTTTAGCAAGTGCGATGAGTCCCAAACAAGCACCAAGTGCTGAAACATATTTTTCTCCTCAAAATGTGACAAGTACAGTTTTGACAAGTTTTGAAGCCTGTGAGTACTGAGGTATGACTGTATATTACTAAAGGAAGGAATAAATAAATGAATAAATTAGCAGGCCTTGGAAAACTAATTTGCCTGAGAAAAATTTCTTCTCCCTAGGATTTCTGTTCACCTATGAAATATAAGGGGTTGACCCTGGCTGGGTGGCTCAGTTGGTTGGAGCATCGTCCCATGCACCAGAAGGTTGTGAGTTGAATTCCCAGTCAGGGCATATACCTAGGTTGTGGGTTTGATTCTTGGTCAGGGTGCACACAGGAAGCAACCAATCAATGTTTCTCTTCTTGCTCTTCTCTCTTTAAAACCAATAAAACATATTCTTAGGTGAGGATTTATTAAAAAGAAAAAAGAAGTTACTTGTATTTTTTCTTTGATTGATTCTATAGAGAGGGGAAGGGAGGAAGGAAGAGAGAGGCAGAGAAACACTAATGTGAGAGAAACATCAATCAGCTGCCTTTTGCATGCACCTGAACTGGGGACCAAACCCGCAACCCAGGCATGTGTCCTGACCAGGAATTGAACCTGTGACCTTTCGGTCTGCAGGACGTTGCCTAACCAACTGAAGGTGCTCTGTGGCTGTGAGCACACACTGAGCAACCTCACCTTTGTGGAGCCCTGCAATGTTCATGTGAAGGCCAAGCTGTTGTGAGCCACAGTGCAGGCACTTCTTCCCTCTCAATGGTGAGGGCTAGAGGGTGGTGGGGACCCAGGGTCAGCACTGCAGAGGCAGTCAGCCATGACTGGCCCAAGGTAACCAGACCTGGCTTAGCTGGGGTAACCTGGCCAGCTGAAGTTCCCATTGGTGGTGGGGGAGGGGTTGGTGGCCTCGAACAGGGAGTGGGGCAGCCTGTAGGGCTGGCTAATGAGTGGCTGCTCTCAAGGTCCAAGCTGGGGCCAGACTGGGCAAGGCAACTTCTCTGTTCAGGCCCCCAGGCTGGGGCTGAGCAGAGCCAAGTTTCCTGGGGCTCTCAGAGAAGGTGGTGACAATGACCTGTCATTATTCCAGAAGAGGGATCAGAATGACATGGCCACAGCACCATCCAGTCTGGGGAAGGAGCTCCTCTACAACCCTTTCCTGAGGGTGGTGTGAGGCCAGTGTTCCTGGCCTTCCTGTGGGACAGGTTAGGAGCATATGGCAAGGCCTGAGCTAGTGTGTCTTGGGAAGTCCTGTGTTCTCTTCAGGGCCTGCTCCTCAGAGCAGGCTGACTCAGCCACCCCACTGTTTGTGGGGCCTCCCTGGCAGTCATTTTAACATGGAGAGAGGTGTCTGGGGACCTGTTGTTACTGGCAACGGGGAGAAGCATCTCGTTCAGCGGCTTTTGCCAGCACCGGCCCAGTACCCCTCTCTTGAAAGATAAGAAAGAAAGAAGAAGGAAGGAAGGGAGGGAGGGAGGGAGGGAGGGAGGGAAAAGGAAGGAAGGAAGGAAGGAAGGAAGGAAGGAAGGAAGGAAGGAAGGAAGAGGTTGGACAAGATTATGTCTAAGATCCCTTTTCATTAAGACTTCCTGTGACTTACAATTGAAGACAGGAGTGAGAACCCATGCCCTTCTACAACGTTGAAAAGCAATGTGAGGAAGAAAATAAAGATAAGAGTGAGAATCAGTGAACTAGGAAACAGACCAACAATGAAGAAAATCAATGAAAGCAACGGCTTGTTCTTTGAACAGATCAACAAAATTGATAAACCTGTAGCTACATTGATCAACAACAAAACAGGAAAGACACAAATCACCAATATCAGAACTGACAGGGAGGGAAGATCACTTCATATTTTATAGATATTAAAAGGATAATAAGGGAGTATTATTTGCAACTTCATAGAATATATCTGGCAACTTACATGAAATGGACAAATTACTTGAAACACACATAATAGAAAAACTGGCCCAAGAAGAAATAGAAAATTTGAATGGACCTCTATCTATTAAAGATTTGAATTTGAAATTGAAAAAAGGTAAAATTCTATCAATCATTTAAGAATGAAGTAATACTAATCATAAATAATTGTTTCATAAAACAGAGGAAAAAGGAACACATTGCAACTCATTTTATGAGTCCAGCAGTACCCTGATGCCACAACCAAAGATATGCTAGGAAAGAAAACTATATAGTCTAATATCCCTCATGAGTACAGACACAAAGCTTTAACAAATTTTTGCAAATAAAACCCAGCAATATATAAAAAGGGGACTACATCAGAACCAAGTGTGATTGTCCAGAAATGCAGCACACACAGACAGTAAATAAAACTCTTTATTCACTGCTAAAATGATACATATGCAGGAAACTCTAAGCAATTTACGGAAAAAAAACCCTGCTAGAACTGATAGGTCAATTAAGCAATGTTGCAGAATACCAGTCAATACACAAAAATTCAGTTTGTAACAAACTATTACAAAATAAAATTTTATAGTAGCATCAATAAATATGAAATACCTAGCAATAAATTTAATGAAAGATGCATAAGACATTTATATGAAAAATTGCAAAATATTGCTGAGAAAAATTAAAGAAGATCTAAATGAATGGAGAGATATGCCATGTTCATGGACGGGAAACATCAATATTGTTAAAATGTTCATTCTCCCAAAATTGATCCGTACATTCAATGCAATCTCAATCATAATCACTGCTATAAACGTAATGCTTGCGTACCTCCAAATTCTTATGTTGAAACCCTCACAAATGGAAATAATGCCCTTATTTTTTTTTTTTTGAAGTCCACAGAGAGAGCCCTCGCCTCTTCTGCTATGTGAGGATAGAGCAAAAAATGGCCATCTATTAACCAGGAAGTGGGCTCTTATCAGACACTGAATCTGCTAGTCCTTTGATCTTGGACTTCCCAGCCTCCAGAACTGTGAGAAATGAATCTCTGTTATTTAAGCCTACAGTAAGCTGATGATATTCTGTTACAGCAGCCCAAATGGACTAAGACAATCACCCAGTAATTTTTGCTGACATTGACACACTTATTCCAAAATTTGTGTAGAAATTCAAAGGATCTAGAATATCCCAAGTTATCTTGGAAAAGGAGAGCAAAATAGGATTTAGATTATTTGACTTTAAGACCTGCTATAAAGCCATAGTAATCAAATCAGTGCAGTACCGGTATAAGAACAGACATATGAGGTCTGTCTGGAAAAAGTCCAGCCATTGTTAACATAATGAGAACTGTTTGCACGACATCAATGTAACTTGGCAGCCAAGGAGAGTGGATTGGAATATGCATGTGTGAACAATGACGACTTCACTGTACTAGTCAGTGGCAGTGGTAGACACAGCTGAGTGAGCATGTGTACTGTATGGTCATCACATTCAAAATACCTGAGTGAGTAGAGCCACAAATCTACATCAAATTTTGTGTTAAGCTTGAACATTCCTTGGTGGAAACTGTTTGGATGATTCAGAAGGCCGCAGTGATGGGCAACTGGTGATTGGCAGCTTCATCATGAAAACTCGCCCTCTCATGCATCACATCTCATGCAGATTTTTTGGTGAAACATCAAATCGCCCAGGTGAGTCAGCCCTGCTACAGTTCAAATTTGGCAACCTGCTTTTCTCCAAACTAAAATCACCTTTAAAAGAGTACATATTTCAGATTGACAATGAGATTCAGGAAAATATGATGAGGCTGCTGATGGCGATTGGGAGAATTGTGTGAAATTCCAAAGTACCTACTTTGAAGGGGACCGAGGCATCATTGTCCCATGTACAATGTTTCTTGTATCTTGTATCTCCTTCAATGAATGTCTCTATTTTTCCTATTAGATGGCTGGATAATTTCTGGACAGATCTCATATACATCACCAAACAGAATAACAAGTCCAGAAATAGACCCACACATGTTTTGTCAATTGATTTTTGGCAAGGATGCCATGATAACTTAAAGAGGAAAGGGTATCTTTTCAGTAAATGATGCTAGAACAACTGTATAGTCTTATAAAAAAACAACAACAACATTGATCCCAACCCTCATAATACTTAAAAATAAACTAAATATTAATCATAGACAAAAACATAAGAGCTAAAATGATAAAATTCTAAGGGCGAACATAGGAGAAAATCTCTGTGACTGTTGGAGTAAGAAAAGATTTCTAGGACACCAAAAAAGAAACAGTAAATTTTATTCCATTGTAATTAGAAGCTGTTCTTCAAAGGACACTTTTAGAAAACAAAAAAGGAAGTCACATGTCAAAGCCTGGGAAAGAGTATTGTATTTACAGTATTTACCTCTAGCAAATAACTTGTGCCCTGACTGGTGTGACTCAGTGCATGAACACTGGCCTGTGAACGGGAAGGTTGTTGGTTCAATTCCTGGTCAGGGCACATGCCTGGGTTGTGAGCTGGGCACAAGAGGCCTGATAGCTGTCTCTCCCCCTCTCTTTCTCCCTCCCTTCTCCTCTCTCTAGAAATAAATAAAACAAGTCTTTCTTTTTTTTTAGAAATGGCCAATAGGCACATTCGGCATCATTAGTTATCTAGAAAATGCAAATTAAAAACATAATGAGATTTTACTAACTCGGAATGGCTAGAAGAAAGAAGAGGTACAATACCAAGTGTGGGTAAGGATACAGGACAACTGAAATGATCATGTATTGCTGGTGGGCACATACAATGCTACAATGGCTTTAGAGAATAGTTTGGCAATTTCTTATAAAGTTAATGTACACTAACTATACCACCCAACAGTTTTCCTGCTAGATATATACCCAAGAGAAGACTTTTACACTAACAATGAAGTTTTTTTCCTAACATGCCCAAACTAGAAATAATTCAAGTGTCCATTGACAAGTATGGACAAGCAAACTGTGGAAAAGTCATACTTGGAATACGACTCAGCAGTGAAGAGAAACAAACTACTGATACACGCAACAGCTGACTAAAGCCAGACACATTAAGGACCCATACTCTATGCCTCTGTTTATATGGAAAACTCGAATTTGCAAAAGTATTCTATAGTGACGGAAAGCAGATCAGTGGTTGCCTGGGCAAGTGGTCAGGGAAGGCTTGCTGCCAGGGCCAAGAGGGAACCTTTGGGGTGATGGAATGTTCTGTGTCTGTCCTGTGGTGTTGGTTACATAGGTTTGTGAACTGTATACTTAAAATGGTGTATTTTACTTTAAATGAATTATCTCAAGAAAGTTTTTTTTTTTTAAATGCAGTAGTGCTGTATTCTATACTGAAGAATGTGGTTTGAAGCTGGTCTCAGTCTCCTTCTTCCCATCCCCCTTCAGAATATTTCAAACATCTTTACCCAAAGCCACAGAAGGGGCTCCTTTCTCTGTGGAAAGTCTCTTTCCCAGCATGTCTTCCCACCTACCATGCCCAGCCAGGACCTTTCTTCACCATCCTCCACCACCCAGAGCAGCCCGTAAGGATGAGCTGTCTGTGCTTCCCCAGGTAAGGGCTTGGGGCCAAAGCTGAGCAGCCTTAACAAATTGTGTTCAGTTAAACATATCAGCCTCGTCAGTTCTTGCTGGGTTTTGGCAAGAACAAGAGACTGCACGCAGAGCCTCTGGGACCTTTGCCTTCAGACCGCAGCACCTCCTACCCTGCGGACCACCAGGGCCAGGTTCTCTGGCCTGCACAGTGAGTTTTCACAGGCTGCTTGGTCTCTCTCCCACCTCGAGTCTCATCTTCTCTTTAGATTCTAGCACACTCTGTCCCAGGTCCTCTCTGCCCCTAAGACATTGTTCCATTGAAGAAATCCCAAATAGAGCCATTTAAAAGAAAGAAACCCAGGTGGGCAGTGACTGTGACATAGACCCACTGGGAACCTGTTAGAATCCCTTGCAAAAGAATACCCTGGGCTGGCCAGTGTTCCTCTTCTCCACATGAGTGACTATGCAAGGCTGGATGACCTTGTTGTTCACATTATTGATGGACCCTACTTCCAACCACTACTTAGCTCCTACCTGGGGAATAGATGCAACCCTTTGGGAACATAGGGAACAGCCCTAGCCAAACACAGAAAGGGGTGCCAGGAGGGCCAAGAGGCTTGTTAGGGCTTGTGTGCACTCCTGCTCCAGGGAGAGGCTGAAGCATGAAATCCCGATGGGAGTGGAGGGGAGTGGTGGTGGTAGAGGGTGGTGTTAGCAGACCTCCTGGTCAGGGACTGTGGGGATTTGGGCGACAGCATCCTTCAGGGAGCTATGGCTCTTTCCCTCCAACCCCTGGTACACCTACTTTTGTATGGCAAAGAGGTTACGATTACCCTGGTCATGGGAATGGCTAGATGTGTCTGACTTGGAGACAATGGCTTGGCCAGAGCATGTGGGCGAGCCCAGGAGACTGGCTTGGGTCTGTGGCTTCCTAGAAGGAAGTGAGGCATTGTTTCAGGGGTTGTGTGGGCCCGCTGGAACTCTGCACAATACAGGGAGCAATGGGTGCCAGGTCCGGCCCTCCGACAATCTGGGAACTTGTTTATTGCTTTAATGACCCCATGGTGGATCCACCTGGAAACAGACCTGCTAATGAGCGGAGACAGAGCTGGCACACCCCCAAGGGAAGCCTGTCGGGCCAGCTCCCCTGGAGGCACTAAGAGTGTGTGGTCTGAGACTGGGAGAGCTGGGAAATAGAGACCTGGGTTCTGTCTGGGAAAACCACAGAAAGCTCTTATGCTTCTCCATCCCCAATCTGACTCTTGCTGGGGGGTCATGAGAAGGCAAAGGGGAGGAAGTGGCCTGAGGTTGAGAATGGGAGGCATAATTGAGCTTCCCATTCCAGCCTCTGTGCCAAACTGCCAGTGACCTTGACCAAACTTTCTAAGCTTTCTGGGCCTTAGTGTCCCCGTCTTTCAGGAAGAGACACCCAAATTTTTCCCGCTGTCTCCCCACTTTCCCAGGATGTTGGGAGGATAAGGTAAGATCAGACGTAGCAACTGCTTTGAACTCCTTGGAAGAAAAATCCTTTTAGACATCAAGGCTTTGCGCTGTTTGCTTCTGTACCCTGTGGCTGAGACCTGAGAACTTGGGGAGATGTACTGTCTGGAATTTGGCTTTCCTAGACTGTCAGACACCTGCCAGCGACTGAGACAAAATTAAAAACTTTCCCTACATCAGAACATCTGGGAGCCCAGGGTGGGCAGGTTAGGAGGGGCCAATGGTGTGCTGGACCCAACCTATGCCAGCTCCCAAGAGTGTGTTAAATGTTCAAGAATGTTAGGTAGCTCAAAATAGGCCATTGGAAGAGTTTTTACACCAAAGAAATCAGCGGTCTCTACAAATTAAGGCTCTTTTTCTTTTTCTTTTTTTCTTTTTCTCCCTAGAGCTGGTTTCCCAGGGAGGGTCTGTGGAGGCTCACTTAGTGTTGCCCTGAGCCCACTCAGGTCTCACCAAGCAGTCCCAGCCTGGGTGTGGCACATTTGCCCTCTGGACAGACCCCCAGAGACTGGATGCTTGAGCAGTTAAGAAAATGGCCCCAGCCCTGGCTGGTGTGACTCAGTGGATGGAGTCCTGGCCTGTGAACCAAAGGGTCCCTGGTTCGATTCCCAGTCAGGGCACATGCCTGGGTTGAGGGCCAGGTCCCCAGTTGGGGGCACATGAGAGGCAACCACACATTGATGTTTCTCTCCCTTTCTTACTTCCTCCCTTCCCCTATCTCTAAAAATAAATAAATAAAATATTTAAAAAAGAAAATGGCCCCAGTCCAGGAAGTAGTAGGGCAGCCGCTGCCAGTGAGGTGGAGGTTACTGGACTCCAGGGCCAGAGCTAGAAGAGATGTCTCTTCTGTACTACACTGAGTCCTGAGGGTCTGGGAACCAAACCAAAGCTCCCGTTGTATGCTGAGCACTGCTGCTGCCCTGGGTGTTTCTTTGCCCTGGTTCAAACACAACAGGGATGGGAATGGAGGGATGGGAATGGGGACAAGGATGAATGAATTGGGTTGGGAGGCCATGAGAGTTGAACATAGGCATTTGTGAGGATACTCTTGCAGGAGCGTAGCTCAGAGACCTCATTAATTATTCGAGGAGTTGTTTGTTTGTTTGCTTGTGTTTTGGGGGGTTGTTCTAATCCAAGAAGTTTCTCTACAGGCTGAAAAGGGACTATGCTCACAGATTCTCCTGAAGGCCTCTAACATGGCAGGCAGTGGGGGATAAACTTGTAAAGCTGACGGAGGAAGCTGCTGACGAGCTGGAATGGGGTAGGGACAGCTGTGGGCCTGGAAGCCAGGGAACCTGGGTTCTAGTTCTGTCTCTGCCATCTGATCCAGGGCAAATCACTCCCCACCTGTGGGCCTCCATTTTCTCACCTGCACTCTGTAGGCGCCATAGGTGATCTCCAGGGGCCCTGCCTGAGTTCATTTTGCTGCACTTGGCTGTCCTTATCGATGTCCTTACTCTCAAGGGGCAGCACGTGAGCTTAGATGTACTCCCCTTCCCGTCCAGGGGATACCTACTCGAGACCCAGCACATCTTTCGCTGTTCAGGGCACAGGTTCCAAAGCCCCAGAGCTCCTGGGCTTCGATCTCGGTTCTTGCCTCTCACCAGCTGTGTGACCTAGAGCGGGTTGACTTCTCTGATCCTATCGCCTCATCTAAGAAGTAAGAGTGATCAGAGAGCCCTCTCCCCAAGGTTAGTGGGAGAAGAATGAGGGAAACTCTTGGCATGGATCTGGCACCCCGTGGGTGTGCAGTCATGGGAAGTGTGGTTGATCCTTCATTCTGAGGGACACTGTTCTGCTCTCTAGAGCCAGATGACAGGGGTGGGCCCAGGAAAAACCTGTTTCTCAAAAGAAGTAGGACACCTTGAATCCTCTGCCAGGAGAAGCGATGCATCTCCAGGCAGTCTTACCAGGAAATTTCAGCCCAGCAAGAAAAATCACGACCTCCTGGAGGAGACCCCCATGTTGTCATCAGGAAACTGCAAAATTGATCCGAGCAGGAGAGGCAGGACATGGTCTGGTTTTGCCTTGGGCAGGTCACGCAGCTGCTCTAGCTCCCAGTTGCCTTGTTTCTGACACGGATCTCTGCCCTGCCCCATCGCCCCAGACAGATGAGGTCATGCTGATGAACAAAATGAAATCAGTTAAAATGTTTTAGAGTACTTTATAAAATGTATTATTATCACAAACGATAATATCTCCATGGCCCAAGACAGCCCTTAGAGATTTATTTGTGGGTAGAAGAATCTTTTCTTTCCCGTTCTCTTCCAGGGAGGCCCCGTACCTTGGAGACAGAGTGGAGCTGAATGTCCAGTGTAGTTCACAGTCATGGCTTCTACCCTCCCACTCGTCCCTCCACTGGGAAATCTAAATGTATTTTTAGGGAACCTCATTCCTCCCGCCCCAGTTTCCTTCCCAGGGCATGCCTGGGAAAGCTCTTAGAACTCAGAGTGAAGGCTGCTGCAGAGCAGTTCTGTAGTAGGTTTCTCACCGAAGCTGGGCTTTGGTCCCCAGGAGGGCAGAGCAGGGTAGGAGGCCCAGGCACAGAAGTGGCCAGGAAAACAAAAGGTGTGGCAGAGACAAGGAACCTGAGAAATGCAGCAAAGGCTGGGGGTGGGGGACACAACTGCTGTGGCCCCCAAGGAGAGCAAATGAATAAACAGCCCAGCAGCACCCCCTGGTCCCTCTGGAGCAGGCCGAGGGCCGGACTCCTGGCAGGAGCAGGTCAGCTTCAGAAAGTTGGGGGATGGGCAAATGGGTGACAAAGGCTCTCCTGAGAATGGGATAAATAACCTTCAGCAGCAACAATAAAGATCAATTATGACCTAATCACACAACCCAGGTTCCAAAGGCCCAGGGGGTGGGTCTCTTCCTCCGGGTCCCTCCAGGTTTAATTATCTGAACAATCTTTGGACTTCAGGAGACTCAGAGAGAAAGAAGATCTGCAAATAATTAAGCCAGGGAATGGCCTTCAAGACAGAAGTGTCTGTGGTCGTGGGCAGAAGATAAGGCAGGTCCCTCCTCTGAGCATCTGTGTGGGCGTGGGGTGGGGACAGAGAACTGCAGCAGAGAAAGAGAGGCAGGGAGATAGGCAAGAGCTCCAGGGACAGAAAGAAAACTGGAGTGAGCCCTGAGAGTCCTCTGTCTCTGCCCAGTAAGGCAGCTCAGGAGGGAAGCTGCCCTCTGAGGATGCCTCTTGCTCAGCCTTCTCGAGAGTGTTCATGGCACTTTTGCAGATACTACAATTGTGGGCAGTATCCTTGGAGAGACTCCAAGAACTCAAAACACCGCTAAACAAGCAAACATAATTATTTCACTCCTAGTTACAATACACATAGATGCAGAGTCCAGGAAAGTCGTTTCCTGTTCTTCCAGACTTGGGGGAAAGCTTTCTCTCTGACAACATCCTGGTAAAGTCCTTGCGTGCTCAGCAATGCCTCTCGCCTCTATCTGGAAGCAGGTTGTACCTTGCTTGGTACCATCTTACACAACTTGCCCAGGTCCACGTTCTGCATGACAACACATCACTAAAATATATGGCTATGCACAGTGGAGGCAAAGATCAATTTTACATATGATCAAACCCGTGAAGGATGAATACCTAGCACGTAGGTTACACACCCTGCTAGGATCGGAATCACCCATGGGTTGCCCTTAAAGGAGTTTGGAGGTTGCAATTCATTTTGGCCTGGTCCTGCATTTCTAACAGAGGTACCTGTTGTAGGGCCCTAATGATATTTTCATATCTCCTCCGCCACGTGTGGCCCTGGATTCCTGAGTAAACCTTTTAAAATCACACCTGTTAGTGCCTGAAGGGACAGCAGAGGTTATCGAATCCATTTTCCAGTTGAGAAAACTGTTCTTATCTTACCCAAAGCTGGGTCTCTGGACTCCCATTTGCTTTCTAAGTTATTCTTCCATTAGTTTTTGCTACTAAGACGTAACTTTATTGATGCTAGTTTTGCATGTACAGCCATATGTCATGGTTTGTTAGCAGACAGTGGAAGCTCGCCCCGGCGTGCACTGCAGTCCCAAGCAGCCCACAAAGAAAACAGAACACAAGTTGCCTGTGAGCATTAGACCCATCCCCCACTGGAGAAGTGATGCTCTGCTGTGCTTTAAAATTGCCTTGGTGTATTTATATGTTAGTGTTCTTTTCTGTGTTAAAAATGCTTTCCTATTGTGCTTTGGCTCACTGGGGCAATGCTTTTCTCCTGGTTGTGCCAATAGGCTTTTCAATCAAAAACAAGAGAAAAATCCACGTCTATTTCTTTATATATCTCTGCTTTTTCAGGAAAATAAATATTTGTTAAATGGAATTGGAAAAATTTTTGAGAAAAATGTTTTTGTACCTTGTGTGTTTTGCTGCTATTGTTGTTAAATAAGGGCTTTTGGTGACAGGCTTTTTGTTCTGAGAAAGAGCTTTTTATGTTGGTGTTGGGGGATGCTGTGTGGCCAGGGGGCTGCGTTGGGAGTTTTAAAGTGAAAGAGTCTTCCATCGTGCAATCCAGCAGCGGCCCCCATTCTTTCTCTCTTTCTCCCCCACTTTGTTTCTTTCTCTAGTGCACCTATTCCCTTCTCTCCCCCATATCATTACCCCACACTTGGCCTTCCCACCATGATGTGGTACGAGAGAAGGGCAGACAGTTGTGCAGTTTTTTCAGTCCCCTGAGGAAAAGCAGAGGTCCCAGTACCATCGAAAGGTCCACAGAAACCGCTGAACCCAGAGGAGGGGCAGAGGAAGCTGCAGCATCTGCAGGAGATGAATAGAGAGCTGTTCTGGGGCACAGGGGCCTGGCCATTGAGGTGGCTCCTTTGCCCACCCCAAGGCTATGTCCAGTGTTTGCAATTCACCTGGCTCTCTCAAGGGTTGTTTCACACAGTGAGCTTCACTTAGATGGAGAACCTAATGCATACGGAGGTGCAGAATGGGTCCCACCCCTTCCTCAGTTAGGAGAGCGCAAGGCCCTGCTGCCCCAAAGGCCAAAAAGTCTCGTCCCATTATAACATCAGCTGTATCTCTAAGTCAAGCTGAGTTGAAGAAAAGGCACTCAGGGGCAGTTCCTTAAGTACAGCTCCCATGAAAGATTCCTCTCAATCGGTTAAACAAATATGGCACTCTCCACACCCTATATATATTGTGGGAGAGGCATAAGATAACTGCGATATACATTCCTGTTCAAAGAGAAGGAAAAGGGTCCATAGCAATTCTGAAATCCAGCCAGGCAGATGGAGTAGTTCTCCATGACTCTTGGTTCTGACCTCTGTGTCATCCTTCCTTTTTTCATGAAAGCTAGCATGTCTTATAGCTGAGTAGTTTTTTCAGTTTGCTTCCTGCCAGTGGAATTTTGGGAGTCCAAAAGGCTCTTTTCATTTTGTATTA
The DNA here is from genome assembly GCA_004027475.1 of Anoura caudifer. NCBI lineage: Eukaryota > Metazoa > Chordata > Mammalia > Chiroptera > Phyllostomidae > Anoura > Anoura caudifer. Next base: position 48,393 of record PVKU01005253.1, read on the forward strand.
TTACTACAATATATGAAAATACTTAGAAAAAAGACAGCTCAAAGACTAAGCTAAAAAAAGTTCAGTAAATGATAACAGTTATTAGTAAAGGGAAGAGTCTGGATGGGTGTGGTAGGCAGAATAAAGTTCCCCTAAATAGATTCACGTCTTAAGCCCTGGAAACCATGAAAACGTTACCTATGTAACAAAAGGGACCTTGCAGATGTGATTAAATTAAGGATCTGGAGAGGGGGAGATAACCTTGTATTATCCAGGTAGGCCCAATGTAATCCTAAGAATTCTTATAAGTGAAAGAGGGAGGCAAGACATTTGGAAGAGGAGAGGTGATGACAGATGCGGAGCGATGCGTAGAGTGATGCAATTGTTGGCACTGAACATGTGGGAAGGCGGCCATGAGCCAAGGAATGCAGGCAGCCTCTTGAAGCTGGAATAGGCAAGGAAATGGATTGTCCCCAGAGTGAATGCAGATCTGCCAACTCCTTAATTTTAGTCCAGTGAGAGTCATTTTGGATTCGCAATCTCCTGAACTATAAGATAACGATAAATTTGTGATGTTATAAGCCACTAAATTCATAGTGAGTTGTTATAGCAGCAAGAGGAAATTATGTAGGAGGTACTGGTGCCATCAAGATATTTACAGGTCGGAGCAGATTTGAAGACAAGATTCACATTTTGAACATATTAAGTTTATGGAGTCCAGGTGCACATGTGTGAGAAATAGCTGGGTATTTGAGGCTGGAGCTCAGGAGGGAAGCCTGAACTGGGGAAAGAGACCCTGGACTCTAGGAGCTATAGAAGCCATAAAAATGGGTGAAGGATGAGAGTGCGAAGAGGTCAAGGATTGGGGATTGCTAGCGGGCAGGCCAAGGAAAAGCAGAAGCGCCCTTGAAGGGGAGAGAGAAGGAACAATTAGTGGGGATTAATTAGGGGGTTCACGTCCCCTAACAAAGGTGGTAACATGATGACATAGTTAAGACTCCAGTTTCATTGTGCTTTTTCCCTGGGGTCTGCTCTTTATGTTCCAGATTGCCTGAATCTCCAGAGTTTGTCTGGAAAGCCTCATGAGATGGGGTTTTATTGCTCCCAGGAACCAAGGGAGGAGAGGTTGGGGAGCAACAGACAAATGTGCCTCTGCAGCAGCCCAACCATTGTCCTGGGAGCGAGGCCCAAGGCTGGCTCATAACTCAGGAGTACACTTTTGGATCCTCAGGGTAGAAAGGGGCAAGGGACCACCAGGGTGAGGTTGTCTTTTTTTAGTTCTTTGGCATTTAGCCCATGGCCTAGATTTATCTGCATCAAGTGAACAATACAGAGCCCTTCATCTGGGGGCCAGATGAGACAAATGTGGGGCATCTGGGCAGAGCTAGGAGGACCAGGTCATGCTGTGGAGGGAGAAAGGTCCTTTCCAGATATTTCCTTTCCTTGATGGAGGCCTTGGTGACTCATCTCCCCCGTTCAACTCTGGGGGCTGAGGGATCCTTTATGTCTTCTTCCTTCTACAAACATCCATAAGCAAGCTTATCACTTAGGAATGTTTTTCAATGACAACAGAAAGACCAACTCACAAAGCCCTAAATAAATTGGGTTTATTTTCCTTACACAACAAGAAGTCTGGAGGTTGCTAGTAGCTGGCATTGGTTTAGGGCATTACGATAGTAGGGATCACATCTTGTATTTTTCTTGGCCTTTCTCTCAGAGTCATAGTGTGGATGCCATAGCTCCAGGTGTCACATTCCTACTAGAGGTGGACAACAGAGGGAAGGGACAGTATCAGGTACAAGGGTTTGTCGACACCCAAACAAGTCTTAGCTTGTGTGTAATTGGCCAGGGCATTGTCAAAAGTCACCTACAGCTACAGAAGATGAAAAAGTGGCTTTAGTTTTTCCAGCCTTAAGGGTGGAGAAATGGTCAAGGAAAGGAGGTTTGGAATGGGTATGTGTAAGCCAGGTTTACTAAAGCCAAGTTTGTTGAGTTAAGTGGCCTCTCCTTAAAGGAGATGTTTGTTCCATTTGAGGGCACCTGGGGTTTAAGGGACCTCCAACCCGAGTCAGGGACCTCTCACTCACCGCAACCAGGCTGACCCCAGATGACCTACTCAGGCATCTGGCACCATGGGCTACATCCCTCTAATCTCTCCCTCTCTGGGGCTCCTGTCTCATAGAGCCACCACACTGAAGACAAAGGGGAAGACATCTATCTTAACTTCCAAGTAATAAAACTTGGGGCTATTTTTTGAGGCCCAAGATAGCTGTTCAGTTAACTCAAAAAGAAGTCAAATCAGTTGTCTGGGATAGTAACTAGTTCTCCCCTTTCAACCAGCTGGTAGGCCTTTGCAAGACAGCTGGTACCCAGGACCAGGGGACACAGGCCCTCCTTTTAGGCAGCTGTGCACCTCCCCTTCTCTCTTCATCTTTGGCTCTTCTTCATCGGGTGCTACCTGGCAGCCACACCTGTTTACCCTTAGTTTGGGCCATCCTTCAGTTAAATTCTCTGACCTGCAGAAGGAGCATCTCTGTTGATACCCATCTCTTCCCTGCCCACCCACATACTGCCCACCCCACTGCAGCATGCTGGCAGGGAGACCCACCTCCCTAACAGCAACCCCATGTCAGGCACACACACATTACTAAGAAGATTCCCCAAAGCAATGTGATTCTATTACTTGTGTCTCGGCTCACTCTCTCTGGGCGAGGATCAGGATTTGGGAAAAGTCCAGATCAACCTTCAGGCATGACTCCCACTTGATGCTCAGTGGGTGTCTGCCCGTATGAACAAGAAGTCGAGCACCCCCTTGCTCTCAATCACACCCTGGAGTCTCCTTCATGAGCAGGTAAGTGTCTGCTTCTGCTGGGCTGAAGGGAGCCCCTTGGGATATGTTTCGGGAGCTGGGCCTTCTCTGTGACAGTGCTTAGCCTGCCTGGGAGCAGAGCCAGAGCAGGAGCCTAGCCCAGCGAGGACACTGCATCTCCTAGAGGTTAATGCACTGAACCTCCTAGAGGTTCAGGAAGGGTCACTCACAGTGACCCCTTTCCTGAATCCAAACAGCCAGTGATGGGGGAAGGGCAGGCTGATCCAGAAAGCATCTTCAAATGTCTGGTTTGGACCTTCTGCCACGCTGGTGAGGGTGTGGGCAAAGGGGAAAAGGGACCCTCTTATAAGCTGTTGGCAGAAATAAAAACTCGCCCAGTATGTTTGGAAGACAGTTGCCCTTGCCGACCAAATGTTAAATGGGCACGTGGATACCTCCGCTGTAGATTGTTTCCACGCGTGTATTACGTCGTCAAGGTTATTGAGTTGGGAGCAGCACTTGGGGGGGGGGTTGGGGGACATACATTCTTTTATTTCATACATTTCTGCACTTACACTTCTTGATAATGAGCACGTGTTACCTTTCTCATTATAACAATAGTAAGTGTGAACATTATCTCCCTAGTTCAAATATGCAATCAGTGTATGCCAATATACTTGTATTATCACCCTGGGAGAGAATTCTGGCTTGGGGGCTCCTGAATTCCACAGGTTGAAGGGTACACACACACACACACACACACACACACACACACACACACACACATCCTTTTAAAAAATTCATTGGGTTGACACTGGTTTACAGGTTAAAGTTTTGAGTCAGTGGGGATAAGACACACCAGGTAAAGAGATGTAGGGGTCCAACCCGAGAGGGCAGAGTATCCAGCCTTCTTTGCTTGGGTGGCCTCATGGCACCAATTTTATTAAGGTGAAGAAGTAGAAATTAGGAAATAAAAAAATATATAGCAGTCCATAAAAAAGATAAAGTTAAAAGAAATAAAAAGATTATTAAAACAATATAAAAAGCAGTGTGCAACTAAATGATGAAATGAACTAAAAATGACCCCCAATTCAGCCCTCAGCTCTCCAGCAGCCCACCCTGAGGTTGTTCAGCACAACCACTAGTCCCTGTGAAGTCCCCATTGTCCCGACTGTACTGACCTGGGCAGACAGGCTAGGGAGGCAGGTCTTCCCTCTCCTACTCTGTCCCAAGTGAGGACACAAGCTGCTCCCTAACTGCTCACAGCTGAGCTGAAACCTGCTCAGGGACTGTTCAGACATAAGCTGGGTGAAGACTTGGGACCCTCGGAGTGGGCAGGAGGACAGAGAGAAATGAGTAAGGACCAGGCGCACTCTCTGAGCACCCCAGCCCCAGGCTCAGCCTCCTCGTCTTGTTCTTCAGGCTTGCCTTCTCCATTCTCAAGGAGCAGATTTGGGGAGTGGGGATATCCAGGCTTTCTGATGGGAATCCTCAGAGCCCCAAAGCACTGCCAGGCCCACCTCTACCAGATCTCCCTCCCTCTTGGGGTCTGACCCATCATAGGGCAATTGATAGAGTGTGCAGCCCCTTGGGACCAAAGGGATAGTCTAGGACTTGACCCAGCTCTGAGTCAAGGGTTTAACCAGTCTCTCTCTCCATTTAATACACTTTCCAAAGTCAGGGTTCTTCAGTCTGTAGTGACCCCATGAGGAGATGCCAAAATTCCCCCCAGGTGGGTCTAAGGTTCCCTCAGTCTGGCTGTTTAGGGGCATCTCTGTAAGGTGGGGAAGTATACAGCGCCTGGCCCTCCTTCCGGCAGCTTCCTCTCTGTGCCCCATGTAGCGACAGCTAGAACAGAACCACATCCTCAGTTGTCTCTGTGACTTACAGAACAACGTCTTCTACATCCACACAGCAAAGAAACATCTGTCGTAAGGGGAAGGATTAAACACACATTGCTGCATCCTCACTGTGGAGTAGTCTTGAGCTCATGAAAGGATGATGAGGAGTGACAGGTGGAGATACAGAAGGGTTCATGCACCCAGGATCTGATCTTCCAGAAAAGAAATGTTTGCCCAGAAATAAATGCCCAACATGTAGAACAGCTTCCTGTTTTGAGCTTCGGTGTTTTTGTGGCTTTGAAAATCCAAAAGCAAATTTTTGGTTAAGACTTGAGATTAAATCTTGAGATCTCTCACCCAGAAATCTCCTTGGAAACTTTCCCAAGTACAAAGTGCTCTAGCTCTGAGGGAGGGGTTCCTTCAGGCCCCGGGAGTCTTCTCCCAGTCACTAAAACATAGCACAATGACAATAAAAACAGAAAGATAAGGTAAAAGAATGCAATATAAAATTATAAAGGACAAAATAGAGATAAAGAATGATCAAGATAAGTAAAACAGAACTAGTGGACTACAGATTAAAAGGATAAAAGAGAGAAATGAGCTTTCTGATTATACATAAATAAAATCAACAACTTATAAGATTACATATAGAAGATTGGGAGCTAAGGTTATAAAAAAAAAAAGGAGGGTTACAGTGTCAAATAGACGAAGAGGGTCAGGGATCTCAGCAGCCAGCAGCACCGAGTCTATCCTGTCTCACACAGTCAGGCTTTGAGCCAGTTTAGCCGAACCCAACTTCCCTCCCGGACCACATCTCACTGCTTAAACATCGTGGGAACTTTGTTTCTGAGGATTTCCAAAAGCAGATTTGTTTGGGAACTAGTTAAGTACAGGTCCTCATGTCTAGTTCTTAATTCTGAGATCCCCAAACCAAAAATGATGATGTTCCTTATTTGGAGGCCTAACCTGATCTGGCTGCACTCATTTGGTGAGAAAACTGACCTGAACTGGGGTGAAGCTATTTCTAGGATGATTACTTACACACTTCCTTTCAGAAACATTGATATGTTCAGTTACCCTACACAGGGAGTTGCGTGTACCTTAATTATCTTTCTAAAATTGTGAAACATGTCTGGCCCTGAGGTTTCAAATACAAGACTGTGGACCTGAATTAAAATACTCTACCAGGTACAAGAATGAATATAAAAACTGTGGCATATTTATACAGTGGAATATTACACAGCAATGACAATGACTTATCTCCACAACACAGCATTATGTCAAAAGAAAGAAGCCACTGTTGGAAGGCTCAACAATACCTTGCCTTTTTTTTTGTTCATTTCTTAAAATCTATGTATGAAACTCAAACACAAGAAAGCTAATCAGGTAGGATTTCTTTCTTTGAATATAGGCCATCTCAGAGAACACGGCGCTGTCCCCCTCTCCCCCCGGGCTTACAGCCCTGTCACCGGTGTAGGACCCGTGTGCTGTGTCCCTGTCTCTCTGCCTTCCTTTCTCTGCTTTTGTCTCCAGCTCCTTTTTGCTTTCCCCAAGTGGAGTGGCTCAAGGGGTGGTGGCAAATCTTGTTTTGTCATACTTTTGTCTCATCCCTATTTGGGGTCCCCTTCCACCCGCTCCCTGGCTGTTCACGTACTCATGTTATCTTCCTTCATCCCCTGTCCTCTTTGGCTGATGAGTTGTGCATCCCCACGTGGCCTGCTCTCTTCCTGTCCTGTATCTCCACTCTCTGATCCTTGGGATCAGCTGGTTTTAGGCTTTTGTTTGGGCCGCAGGGCTTTCTCTCACTGCCCACCCTTTCTCCCCACTCTTCTCCCTGTCCTTTGTGGGACATGTACTTTTATCTCCCTTTGATTTGCTCTATCCTCTTTGTAGAGGGAGAATGAAAGGCTCAGCTAATTGTAGCAGGAGGGCAGTGAAGCCCAGTTGCCCTTCCTTGCACCTTCCTCACCAGGCTGAGCAGGAAGGGAAATAAGGGCAATTCAGACTCCCGCCTGCTCTGAGTCACCTTGGATCTCTCTCCTCCATGGGGCCCCTCACCACTCATCCATGTATACAGGGTGGGGCAACAGTAGGTATATAGTTCTAAGTATGCAAAACACAGAGTTTATTCTTTTATTATTATTTATTCATTATATTGCTTTCCATTCTAACAACTGTAAACCCACTTTTGCCCCACCCAGTATATTCACTATGCATGGGCGTGTGCCAGCCACCATACCTGGTACTGGGTGCTGCACAGTGAGCGAGAGAGATGTGCCATATCTGAATTCACAAGTCATAGCAATAAAGTGACCCAGGGGTTTGAGAAGGAAGCTACGGTAATGCCTCAGCAGAGGGACCCAACTCAGAGTGGGGGCAGGGCCATCACCGAGGAAGTATGTCCAAGCTGGGCAGGTAGTCAGGCGAGAGAAGGGAGGGAAGCAGTTCCTAAATGGAGAACATTGAGTCTAATGGCGGAGAGAGTGGGCAGTGGAATTTATTGTATGAATTTCTAGAGCAAAGACTGCTACAGGCACAATGATGGAGTCTTGCAAGAGGCTTGGTATCCTAAGGATGAAGGGGAATCACAGAAGTGTTTTAGATGGATACAGGGCAGCTCATAGTGTGTTTGGTAGGTGTGGAGAATAGGGCAAGAATGAAGGAAGGGCTAGGAGGCATATTCATTTCCTATTGCAAGTATAACCAGATACCACAAATTTGGTAGCTTAAAAGCATATCAATGCATTATCTTACAGTTCTAGACATCATACGTCCAAGACTCACTGGGCTAAAGCTAAGGTGTTGGCATGGCTGGTTCCTTCTGGAGGTTTGATAGGAAAATATGTTTCCTTGTGTTTTCCAGCTTCCAGAGGCAACCTGCATTCTTCGGGTCACGGCCCCTCCTTCATCTTCAAAGGGCATCACACCAGCCTTTGCTTCCATCAGCACATTCCTGTCTGCCTGACCTTCCTGTCCCCCCTCATAAGGACCCTTGTGATTATACTGGGCCCACTCAGATAATCCACGATAATTTTCTCATCTCAAGATTTTTAATTTAGTCATAAATGCAAAGTCCCTTTTGCCATGTAAGGTGGCACATTCATAGGTTCTGGGGATTGGGATGTGGACATCTATGGGGGCAATTGTTCTGCCTACCATAGAAGGCTATTGTGTTACCTGAGACAGGATATAATGACAGCTTAAACTGAGTGATAGCAGTGGAGATGGAGCCAAAGGGATAGATTTGAGATAATTTTAGGGGGTTGACTGATTGGACGTGAGAGATGAGAGAGAGGGATGAGCAGGGATCACTTCTAGCTTGCAGGGTCTAGCAACCAACCAGATGGGGATGCCATTTACAAGACAGTGAACACAAGAGAAAAACTGGGTATGAGAGTCCGATAGAGGGGAAGTTGAGTTTGAGCTACCTCTAAGACATCCGGGAAGAAACATCCAGGGAGCAGGTGCACATGTATCTGGAGTCCAAAAGAAGGGTCTGAGAGATCGATACAAGTTAGAGTAGGGAGCAGAAAATTATGGCCAGCAGGCTGGCAGCTTGTTTTGCAAATAAAGTATTATCAGCCCATTCACTTTTGCATTTTCTATGAGTGCTTTTACACTACAGCAGCAGAGTCGAATATTTGCAATAGAGATTGTTTGGAACACAAAGTGAGATGGCTCTCTCTTAACATGTATGCCAACCCCTGGGTTGGAGAATCATCAGCCCCAAAGTGGTATGCATGGATGTAGGCTGGTCCAGAGCAAACATGTGGAATGAGAAGAACATAATGCCTGAGCAACCCAGCATTCAAAGAACAGGAATAACACAGAAAACCGCAGATGGACATTGAGAGTGAGATGCCAGAGACTTAGGAAGACAATCAGGAGGGTTGTCTTGCTGCAGAAGAGAAGTGTGGCAGTTTTAAAATATGTCCACAAATTCTTTGATACTGTAGGGTTTCAGAGTATTCCACCCCAAAATACGTCACGATAGCATAAGGATTATTTTGAGGTGAAGACAACTGAGGAACAGCAAATACTAAAAATAGCTCCCTGCCCTCTCCCACCATTTGCCTAAAAGCACAGTCTCTTAATTACCAGAGATTGCACTGAGAGGAATCTACAAAACAACCTTACTAACTCTCATCTTCCATTAGTTTTCCCCATGTATTAATTTGCCATTTTCAGAAGCCTGAACCCTTTTCCTTTGTCTTATCACTTCTCTACAAATGTATTGTTTTTTTGTTAAGATGCTATAAGCCTAAGTTCTAACTGCCCCTTTGAGTTACTCATCACTGTGTCTACTGCATATATGAGCTCTGCATGTGTTAATTAAATGCTTTCTCGTTTTATCTCTTTTGTCAATCTGGTTTGCAGGGCCCCAGGCACTAAACCTAACAAGATAGAGGTGAGGTTTGATACTGCCCTACAATATTCCTCCTTTTAAAGAGCAAGTCTAATTCTCCTTTCCTTGAGTGTGAGCTAAACTTACTGACTCACTTCTAAGAAACAGAATAAAGTAGAAGTGACAGTATGTGAATTTGGAGACTCAATCCTAAAAAGACTGCAAATTTCCTCTTTTTCTTTCCAGAGGAACTTATGCTGTGTTGTGAGGACTCACAAACAGCCTGTGGAGATATCCACATGATGAATGGCTGAGGCCTCCTGATAAGAACCAGAGGGAACTGGGGCCTCCTGCCCAAAGCCATGTGGACGAGGCATCTTGGTGGGTCCCCAGCCTTCATTAAGCCTTCAGATGACTGCAGCCTTGGTCAACATCCCAACTGCAAGTAGGTGACTTTGATGCTCTGGAATTCCTGCCCTACAGAATCCGTGAGAAAATAAATACTTGTTGTTTTAGGTGACTAAAGTTTTGGAGTAATTTGTTACACAACACAGATAACTAATGAAATTAGGAAGTACTTTTTTTTTGCGCACCCATGTTTTATGCACATTATACATGGTATATTATTATACCCATGGCATGTAATCATTATACCTGTGTATAATGCACATCCTTATTTTTCCCTCAAAAATTTAGGCAAAAAGTGTGCATTATACATGGCAAAATATGGTAAGTGTTTCAGAGAACAGCAATCAACCACGTCCATGTAGCTAAGCACTCAAGCAGAATTTAGCAGATTGTTCCCATAGTTACCTTCTGGTGAGCACTGAGATCTTTTGGATTGTTCCTGAGTTGAGGAAGTCTTGCCCTGGCTGGTGTGGCTCAGTAGATCAAGTGCCAGCCTGCAAACCAAAAAGTCACTAGTTCGATTCCTAGTCAGGGCATTGAATCCATGCCTGCGTTGTAGGCCGGGTTGCAGCCTCACACATCGATGTTTCTCTCCCACTCTTTCTTCCTCCCTTCCCCTCTCTCTAAAAATAAATAAATAAATATAATCTTTAAAAAAGAAGAACTCTATGCCAAATAGACTGATCCTTTCTCACTTGCATGCTTTTTGACAGAGATCATCCAGTTTTGTGAGAGACTTAAGCACCAATGTTCTACGTAGGCATCTGGTGTGCAGAGAATTAATTTGCCTCCTTTGCATTTATTTGGGACTAGTTAAGTATTATCCTTGGGAGAATTGAGAAAACAGTCACTTAAATAATCTTCTATGTTTTGAGGTTCAGATGAGAAATGCAGATTGAGAAAAACACTCACATAGGTACGTTGGATTTTATGGTTGCTTCAGCTTAAACATCAATTATGTTGTTCTGTTTACTTATGTATTCCTTGGTTGATTCTCACATGTATCCTGACTGGGGATTGAACCCACAACATTGACATATGGAATTGACATTAACCAACTGAGCTACTCAGGCAGGGCATAAGCACCATTTTAATGTGAACTGTGGTGTACATGATCCACACCCTAAGCTAGGAGGTTGGAGGGTTTTTCTTCTCTGGTTGACCCATGGAGTTTTCTTCAATGGGCACCACGTTCCCTTCTATTTTAAAAACTTTAATCTGAATGCTTTAAGAGACTTGCTGGCCAGAATTCCCCCAAGATCAAGTGTGGTAGACAGAATTCTAGGCAGGCCTCTAAGTTTCCCATCCCCTAGAGTCCATGTTCCATAATCCCCTTTTCTTGAATGTGGTGGGACCTGTGAATAGGACTGAGTTCACTCTCGTGATTAGGTTATGTTATCTAACAAAGTTGGAGAGATTCTGAAGATGTAATTAAGATTCCAGATCAGTTGACTTTGAACAATTCAAAAGAGGGATTATCCTAGCTGGACCTAATCTAATTACATAAGCCCTTAAAAGGGACAGCGCCCATCCTAAAGTCAGAGATTTGAAGTGTAACAGAGATTCTGCAGTCCTGACTGGTGTGGCTCAGTGGGTTGGGTGTTGTCCCATAAACCAAAAGGTTGCTGGTTGGATTCCTGTTCAGGGCACATGTCTGAGTTGTGGGCCAGGTCCTGAGTGGGAGGCTTACAAGAGGTAACCCACTGATGTTTCTCTCCTCCCCTTTTCCTCTCTTTAAAAATAAATAAGTAAAGTCTTTTTTTTTTAAAGGAGAGATTTTAATGACATAGGTTGCTATGTTTAAAGGGACTGTGGAGAAGGCTACATAGCCAGGACCTGAGAGCAACCTCTCATTGCAGCTGGAAAGGCAGCTGGAGGACCTTGGTGGGTGAGACAGAAGCTGGTGGAACAGCTGAGCCCATATTTGCATGTGGATAAACCAGACAAACAATTGGGGAGCGAGTAACCCAGGGTTCCAGCATGGAGAAATAAACCTGAAAACCTCTGACTGTGAAATTCTGTGGGGATTGCAGCAGCACAGAAACTCCCAGCCTCACAGGAGTGTTCACTGGAGAGACCCACAGGGTCCTAGAATGTACACAAACCCACCCACCCAGGAATCAGCATGAGAAGGACCTAATTTGCTGGTCCTTCTTGTGCTGAAGAAGTAGCTGAAAGCCAGCCGAGAGTCGAGCAAGCAGCATTGTTCCCTCTCCAACCCCTCCCCAACATGCAGTGCCACAACAAGCGCCCTGGGTTGCCCTGCCCTGGCGAATACCTAAGGCTCCTCCCCTTCCTATGTAACAGGTGTGCTAGACAAAGAAATATGGCCCAAATGAAAAAATAGATCAAAGCTCCAGAAAAAAATACAACTAAGTGATGAAGAGATAGCCAACCTATCAGATGCAGAGTTCAAAATACTGATAATCAGGAAGTTCACAGAAATGGTTGAGTATGGTCACAAAATAGAGGAAAAAGTGAAGGCTATGAAAAGTGAAATAAAAGAAAATGTACAGGGAACTAACAGTGATGGGAAGGAAAGTGGGACTCAAATCAATGGTTTGGACCAGAAGGAAGAAATAAACATTCAACCAGAACAGAATGAAGAAACAAGAATTCAAAAAAAGTGAGGAGAGGCCTAGGAACCTCTGAGACAACTTTAAATGTTCCAACATCTGAATCATAGGGGTGCCATAGGAGAAGAGAAAGAGCAAGAAATTGAAAACTTATTTCAACAAATAATGAAGGAGAACTTTCCCAATCTGGCAAAGGAAATAGCCTTCTAGGAAGTCCAGGAAGCTCAGAGAGTCCCAAAGAAGTTGGACCCAAGGAAGCACATACCAAGGCACATCATAATTACATGACCCAAGATTAAAGATAAGGACAGAATCTTAAAAGCAGCAAGAGAAAAGGAGATAGTTACTTACAAAGGAGTTCCAATCAGACTGTCAGCTGATTTCTCAAAAGAAACCTTGCAGGCAAGAAGGGACTGGAAAAAAGTATTCCAAGTCATGAAAGGCAAGGACCTACATCCAAGATTACTCCATCCAGCAAAGCTATCATTTAGAATGGAAGGGCAGATAAAGTGCTTCCCAGATAAGATCAAGTTAAAGGAGTTCATCTTCACTAAGCCCTTATTATATGAAATGTTAAAGGGACTTATCTAAGAAAATGAAGAAGATCAAAAATATGAACAGTGAAACAACAACAAACTCACAACTATGAACAACTGAACCTAAAAAAAACAAAAACAAAACCAAACTAAGCAAACCACGAGAATAGGAACAGAGTCACAGAAATGGATAACACATGGAGAATTATCAGCGGGGAGGGGTGAGGGGCAGAATACTGGAAAAGGTACAGAGAATAAGAAGCATAAATGGTAGGTACAAAATAGGCAGGGAGAGGTTAAGAATAGTACAGGAAATGGAACAGCCAAAGAACTTACATGAATGACACATGGACATGAACTAAGGGGGGAATGAGGGTAGGAGGGGTGGTTCAGGGTGGAGGGGAATAAAGGGGAGAAAAAAATGGGACAACTGTCATAGTATAATCAATATATTTAAAAAAATAAATAAAACCTTTACAGTCAGTTCTGCAATAACATGATATATATGCTCCTAAAAGTCACCACACTATGCAAAAGTCATGCACTAAAACAGAGCTTATGGAAGAAATGGGGTCAGAGGTCACAATACTCAAAAACTTTGTTAATGACAGCAAAAAAAAGAAATATAAGTATCTAATACAATGGTAGCACAGTTTACACATATTAAATGGTCAATAAATATATAAATAAATAAGGCAGTATACCTTGAAACAGACCTGAATTGTGCACATGGAAGTGACGTTGGAAGGGGTGCAGCTTATGAGTTACAGTGAAGTGATGGAAGGAGTGTTATGAGATGGGAAAGAACGTTATAGCAGCAGAAATGGTTACACATATGGTTACGGCAATTGTGAACATAGGGGTAGGGTTTTGAGGGGTGCGTTTATGTACATTTCACATATTTCTACCCTCCTTGGTTAAGCTGGGTTCATTTTTCTTCATTCTCTTAGTGTTTCTCAGAGCACACAAGCATAAGCAAATGCAAAATTCACATTGTGCTCAAATTGCTCCCTAATATATGACTCAGATTGGAACAAGTTCATGTTTTACAAACAGACCTTAGAGAAGAGCTGCCCGTGTCTTTTTTTATATCATTTCCTAAGGCCATAGTTCATCTCCTTTCTCCTTTTTGTCTGGCTGATTCCACCTTTGCTTCCAGGTCTATTTTCCATTGTCTTATTTATTACCTACTACTTGATGCAGGGGTAGCTTCCAACTCATTGCTTCTCTTTGCTCATCTCCCAGTGTTCATCCTAAGACTGTATCTTGCATACAATGGCTATTGAAAAGTTATTTGTTGATTAGATTTTGATCCTGAGGCAGGACTAGATGAGGCCTCTTTCATGTCACAGTTCCATGTCTAAGGAAAGCTGCAGGGTAACTCATGGAGAAAACTCAGACCAGGAATGAGGAGAAGCCAAAAGCTGATCGCAAAGATGCATGTGGGGCTAGGTAGCCAGTGGGTCCCAAGAAAGGGACCCATTGTTCAATGGGTATTCAATGACCACAGGTTGGTCAGTTTAGTCAGGGGTATAATCCTAGAATGCCTGAGTTTTTAACAGAATTTTGAAGAAAGATAATTTTTCCTTATCACCCAGGAACCTCATTGTAAATATACCTGCACTTATTTAAAAATAAGATAATTTTGATTCAGAATTTAAAACTACTTACCTAGAAAAGCCCTGACTGGTATGGCTCAGTTGGTTGAGAATCATCCCACAAAGTGAAAGGTTACTGGTTTGATTCCTGGTCAGAGCACATGCCTGGGTTGTGGGTTCAGTCCCTGGTCAGAATGTGTATGACAGGCAGCCAATTGATGTTTCTCTCTCACATTGATGTTTCTCTACCTCTATTTCTTCCTCCTTTCCCTTTTCTCTAAAAATAAATAAATACAATTTTTAAAAAGTAAAATAAATCATCTTACCTAGGAAAAAAGAAGTCCTTGGTATTGGACACCTAGTCCACTACCACAGCCCTAATTACTACCTCCTGAGAAGTGAGGGGTGAGCTGAGATTATTCTTCTCTCCAAAGATGTCAGGCAGAACTGCAAAATAGACAATAAGAGCAATCTAGGCACCAAACATTAGGGGTTGGGGAAGGGAACGGGGTATCTTTGGTGCCTCACTGATGGGGCATCGATCTGAGAAACAAAAGTGGGTCTGGCTACGTCATTGACCATGCCAGGTGGCATCATTCAGGTGACAGTCTCCATGAACCTCCTTCCTGTATGCCAACTGGAAGTGCAACTTCAAAACTGACAACCCACCTGCTTCCAGGTGTCTCTCAGGTCGTGGGAACAGGGAGTGGTGCAGACAGTAGATAATGCTAGGACTGACTCTAGGGGTCTAATTAGGGTGTGTGGCAAAACAAACAAACAAACAAACAAACAAAACCCTGCATTATTAACTCTAAAATAACAGCTCAAGCTTACAGTTTTAGTTATTTTATATGTGCCTTACATCTTCATCAGCAGAAGCTGAAATCCTTTCTCTACCTTTCACAACTCATTCTCAGTCTTTCACAAGACTCATGGGTCATCCTCCCTTTATCTCCATAAGGATCCCAGAGGCCCTTACATTTCCCTACATAAGGAAGGAAAACTGTTTTCTTTTTCTCATTTTAGGTTAATTGACAGGGCTCTGTAACTAGACCAATAAAAGATAGATTAACGAGAGAAAAACAAACGGAAGTTGATTAACATGTACAGCCACATACGCGCATGGGAGCTCTCAGTGATGAGTAACTCAAAAGGGAGGTTAGAACTTAGGCTTTTACAGCATCTTAACAATAAATTTTTGAGAAGCAACAAGAGAAAGGAAAAGGACTTTGAGTTTTTAAGGCAGCAATTTTTGAGAAGGTAAATATATGGGAGCATTAATGGACAATAGGGCTTGTTTTATTAAAGCTTGGTATGTAGATTCCTCCAGTACCATCTCTCATCTGTTAAGGGTCTAGAGTTGTCTGATTTGCCTCTCTCTTTCCTGATAGAGTAGGAGAAGGACACCTTTACAAATTTGTATCCTGCTTTTAGGTAAATAGGAGCAGGGCAGAGAGTTTTTCTTGAGTGTTGTTCTTTTTAATTGCCTTCAGTTCAATATAATCTACATGCCAAAGTGGCATATTTCAGGGTAGCATGTTCTGCTACCATCATTAACATTCTGTGAGTAGGCTCCCCAGCTCCCTATCCCAGATATTCCCTGCAACTTCTACTTTGCTGAACTTCCTTGGGAACTCTGAGCCATTGCTTGGCACTAGCTGCCTTGATCCTATAGGATCATTCTCAGACTCTGGAAGATGGCACCATCCTTCATACCCATGCCTTGTGAGTGTTGACCAGAGGACCTTCCCATGTATCAGAGGTAGCCGATCTAAGATGATTAGGTTGTGTCAGAAAACACACATGAACATGCTGAAGGGGCGAGGGAACATATGAGGCTCTTGTATCTCAGAACTGACCAGTTGCTGTGCTGTGTGGGTTAGGAGAGCTAAGAACACAGCTGCTGCTGTGGCTGCTGTTGCTTGCTGGATGTCACAAAAATAATGGTAATGCTTCTATCCCTGTCCTCTGTTGCTAAGAATTCAGAATGAATTACAACTATGCTGAATGGCAGTCCATCCCAAACCTTAATTTTTTTTCTCCTCTCTGCCCTCCCCTAATATGGGGAGTGGGGGTGTAGGATAGTTGAAATGAAAGGGCCTCGGAGGAGTCAGAAGGTAACTTCTGAAAAGCTGATTTTCCAGTTAGACTGGATGGTAGATTGCAAGTCCCAGCCACTCTCCCCTGCTTCTAAAACATGACTGTCCATAAATCAAAAATTACATGGCTATTCATTTCATTGGAGAGAATTAACTGGTTTGATAGAGCAAGACAGTCAAATAAACACTCTGCAGTGGTTTGTAAATGTGTTTAGATTAGTTAAGTATGTGGGAGTCATGATGATCTTTATAGAAGATGATGAAATTTAATGTATTAGGATTAAAACAACTATGTAAATAGTGTTTTTTATAAGCAGGCACCAACTTACAAAGGTGTTTTGAGGGTTTTTTCTGAACTGTGGGAGAAAAAATTAAAATTTAATGATAAATATTTGACTTCATTCATTGGTAGCTTTTGCCCCTACAAGTGGGAAGACAGAACCATTGTCTGAACGACAACAGCACAATCTTTCAGTCTAAGAAAAGAGTTTTGAGTTGGGACAATCATAATGGTCTTGAGTGTCCATCCCTGCCTGAGAATTGCTTTGAATTATAGAGCATGCAGCAGCCCCATAGGGCTCACCACTGTTGTCCTGCTTTCACCAAGGACAACAGAGGAAAGGAGGAATGTTATCATCTCTTCTTTGGAGAACTAATGAGATTCTGTGTGTCCTCTGCTGTGAGGCTCTTCCAGAGCTCTTCAGTTCACCTTGTAGACCAAGAGGCCTCTCCTTTTCTCCCATCATTAGGGATGATGTTAATCATCTTGGGCTTCCATAACAAAATACTATAGATGGGTAGCTTAGACAGAAATTTTCTTTTCACAGTTCTTGAGTCTGGACCAGATCAAAGTCCTGGAGGGTCAGTATGGTGAGAGCTCTCTTCCAGGCTTGTAGATGGCTGCCATATCACGGCGATCACACATGGAGGAGCTGGGGATGCAGAGAGTGAGCTCTCCGGTGTCTCCTCTTATAGGTACTAAGCCTATCAGGCCCCCACCCTTGTGACCTCATTTAACTTTAATTACTTCCTTACTACAAATATAATCATGTTGAGAATTAGGACTTGAACATTTGAATTTGGGGGAAGGCACAATTTGGTCCATACCATTCTGATGTTGGCCCCCCAAATTCCTGTCCTATTGCATGCAAAATACATTTACTCCACCCTAACAGCCCCAATAGTCTTAACATTTCAGTATCAACCCTGAAGTCTGAAGTCCCACCTAAGTATGATCTAAACTGGGTATACATAACACTTGAGATATATTCACTCTGAGGCAAAATTCCTCTCCGGGTATAAATGTGTGAAACCAGATAATGCTTCCAAAATACAACGTGGATAGGCATAGGCTATAGCCCCAATCAAAATGGAAGAAATCCAAAGGAAGAAATGGGTGATGGTCCCAAGTCCAAAACCTAGCAAGGCAAATTCCATTAGATCTTAAGCCTGCAGAATAACACTCTTTGGCTCAATGCCCTGCTTTCAGGACCCACTGGGGCTGTGATCCTGCCTCCACAGCTCTGCCAGGTGGGGATCCTACCGCTAGTGCTCTGGGCGACCCCACCCCCAAGGCTTCAGTCAGGTCAGGGGCCAGTTAAAACCAAGGAGACAGCACCCATGATCTCTGAATTACTCAAGGGATCATTCTTCCCTTTTCTTGAGGAAATCACATATTAATATCTAAATAGCTCTATGGTCCTATTCTGTAGTATCTAATAAGTCCAACAGTCTTCCTTCATTTCACCTTATTTTCTCTTCCCTTAGTTCACAGGTCTTTGCTGGCATATTTGCATCTATATTCCTGGCTTGTACTGAAATGGCTGATTAAGTCCATGGGCTGTACCATGATCTCTTCATCAAGTGGTTGTTTAGCCATATCTTTAGCGTTCTCAATGGAACAAGCTTTCTCATTTTTTACAATATGACTAGGCTGATAATTTCCTAAATCTTCAAGTTCTGTTTTCTTTTTGCTTAATACTTCCTTCTTCAATCCATCTTTCTCCTTTCACATTTTATTATGAGAGTTGGGAGAAACCAAGCCACTCCAATACTTTGCGTGGAAAATCTTTTCAGCTAAACATCCAAGTGTATTGCTTGCAAGTTCCACCTCCACAAAACACTATAACGTGGTCCAGTCAAGTTCTTTGCTACTTTATTACAAGAGTCACCTTTCCTCCAGTTTCCATTAACATGTTCCTCATTTCTGCCTGAGATCTCACCAGAATTGCACTTAACATCTATATTTCTAGCATGCATGTCAAAATCTGGATGGAGGCATAGGCAGACGCACTGTGACTCCTTGCACAACCCAAATTAAGGAAAACAAAAATTTAGAAACAAAGAAACCAGAACTGACAGAAAATTGAACTGTACAGAAGTCCAACAACCATTCATCCAGACCGGTAAGAGGGGCAGAGTTGGTGGCCTGCAGAGAGGGGTTGCAGCAGGAAAAAGTGGTGGCTAGTGAACCTGAGGGCGCAGGCAGCAGCTGGCAGACCCTGAGTGCAGGGTGGCAAAGGGCAGACCCACTGAGGTGCACAAGGTGGCTGGCTGACTGCAGTCACACATTCGAGTGCAGATAAACCAGGTGAAAATGGGGAGTGAGGCAGACCGTGCAGCCCAGGGCCCCAGTGCCAGGAAATGAGGCCTAGAAGCACCGATTGAAAACACTTGTGGGGGTTAGGGTGCCAGGAGAGGCTCCCAGCCTTATGGGAGAGTTCGTTGGAGAGACCCACAGGGTCCTAGAACATACACAAGCCCACCCACCTGGGAACCAGCACCAGAAGGGCCCAATTTGCTTGTGGGAAGCTGTGGAAGGGACTGAAGCCCGAGAGTGAGTGGAGCAAGTGCCATTGTTTCCTCTCTGACCCTGACCTCACATACAGCAAAGGCTCCACCCCTCAACGTAACAGGCGCAACCAGACCAAAAAAAAAAAAAAAAGAGAGAGAGAGAGAGAGAGAGAGAGAGAGAGAAAGAAATGACCCAAATGGAAGAACAGATCAAAGCCCCAGAGCAAATACATCTAAGTGACCAAGAGATAGCCAACCTGTCAGATGCACAGTTTAAAGCACTGGTGATCAGGATGCTCACAGAATTGGTTGATTTTGATTGCAAATTAGATGAACAAATGAAGGCCACAAAAAGTGAAATGAAGGAAAATGCAAAGGGAACCAACAGTGATGGGAAGAAAACAGACTCAAATCAATGGAATAGACCAGAAGGAAGAAAGAAACAACCAAACAGAAAGGAATGAAGAAATAAGAATTAAAAAAATGAGGAGAGGCTTAGGAACCTCCAGGACATCTTTAAACATTCCAATATCTGAATTATAGGGGTACCAGAAGGGGAAGAGGAAGAGCAACAAGTAGAAAAGTTATTTGAACAAATAATAAGGGAGAACTTCCCCAATCTGGCAAAGGAAATAGACTACCAGGAAGTCCTGGAAGCTCAGAAAGTCCCAAAGAAGTTGGACCCAAGGAGGAACACACCAAGGCACATCATAATTACATTAGCCAAGATTAAAGATAAGGAGAGAATTCTAGAAGCAGCAAGGGATAAGGGCACAGTCACCTACAAAGGAGTTCCCATCAGACTGTCAGCTGATTTCTCAAAAGAAACCTTCCAGGCAAGAAGGGGCTAGAAAGAAGTATTCCAAGTCATGAAAGGCAAGGACCTACATCCAGGATTGCTCTATCCAGAGAAGCTTTCATTTAGAATTGGAAGGGCAGATAAAACGCTTCTCAGATAAGGTCAAGTTAAAAGAGTTCATCATCACCAAGCCCTTATTATATGAAATGTTAAAGGGACTTATCTAAGAAAAGAAGATAAAAAATATGAACAGTAAAAAGACAGCAAACTCACAGATATTAACAACCACACCTAAAACAAAAGCAAACTAAGCAAACAAGTAGAACAGGAGCAGAACCACAGAAATGGAGATCACATGGAGGGTTATCAACAGGGCAGTGGGAGGAGGTGAGAGGGGGAAAAGGTACAGAGAATAAGTAGCATAGACTGTAGGTAGAAAATAGACATGGGGAGGGTAAGAATAGTATGGGAAATGTAGAATCTAAAGAACTTATGACACATGGATATGAACTAAAGGGGGGTATGTGGGTGGGAGGGGGTTTGTAGGGTGGAGGGGAATGAAGGGGTGGAAATGGGACAACTGTAATAGTATAATCAATGAAATATATATTTTTTAAATCTGCCAGCCTCTACCCAGTTCCCAGTTCCATGTGTTTAGGTATTTGTTACAGCAGCACTATGCTTCTTGGTACCAAAATCTGTATTAGTTAAGTTCTCTAGAGAAACAGAACTGTATAGAGCGATTTATGACAAGGAATTGGCTCACATAATTCTAAGTCCCAACACCTGCAGTCTGCAAGCTGAAGACTCAGGACAGCTGATGGTGTAAGATTTAGTCCAAAGGCTGGCAGACTTGAGACACAAGAAGAGCTGATATTTTGATTTGAGTCCAAAGACAGGAGAAAACCAATGTTGCAGCTCAGTGGTCATGCAGGCAAAGTTCCCTCTTACTCAGCCTTTTTCTTCTATTCAGGTCTTCAGTTGGTTGCATGAGGGAAGGGCAATCTGCTTGGTGCCTGTGTTCCAGTCAAGTTGATCCATAAAACTACCCTTCACAGGGATTATCCAGGCAAGTCATAATAGATGGTGTAAACCTTTTCCTTAACAAGCATTGATTTGAACATATGCTAGGTGCAAAGTCCTACTCCTAAGACTCTTTGAAGGCCAGTTTAATTCTGTTCAATCTGATTTGATTCCAGCTGTGGACTAGATAGTTACCACAGATGGTGAGATGCAGCTTGATGGCCTGTCTGGTTCACAGTTGCTGTGATTTTAGGCTCTGTATGGCAATACTGTCATGAAATGGGCAAGAGTTGTGGGGAGGCAGGGAGAGAGAAGTTGTACTGGATCAGTGCTTCTCAAGGACTCTATGAATTACTTGGGAAGCTTGGTAAAATGCAGATTCTGATTCAGAAGCTGTGATGTGAAGCCTGAGGCTCTGCATTTCTAACGAACTCCCAGGTGATGCTAATGCTGCTGATCCAAGGACCACACTTTGAATAGCATGCATGAGATGAGCCCGAAAGTCCCTTCTGGTTGTCTCAATTTGTCCAGTTCAGCAAGTGTTTGTTGAGAACTTATTACGTGCAATGATGCAATGAGGTAACCAACAGAGATATAAAATGTGTTTCCTGACTTCAAAGAGCTACTTATATTGAAAAAGTTGAAGAAATAGCCATTTGTCCCACAAAATAAGTGATGGCTCAGCCTTCTGGGTTAACCTCTGAGTTTCTCATCTCTTAGAAAGCCATCCTCCTTGAAATTTTTATATCGGTGCTTCCTCCCAATTTTTTTTTGAGGAAGCCAGGGATCTGAAATGCAGTTTAGCCACCTAGAAAAAATAACAAACGAATATGAACACTGCCAAGAAGAAGACTAGTTAGATGAAAAAGTAGAGGGTTCTTTCTAATCCCCCAGGACCCAGTGTAGTGGGCTACAACCCTGAGGAAAGAGCATGCAGCCTTATGAACAAAGTAGCCCTGGAAGAGGACACCTTTGACCCAATAGTCTGGAGTCAGAGTTCCTCCAGAAAGGAACAGCAGGGAGATACTTAGCCAGGAGTGGCTAACACTGTAGACCGGGGTCATTTGTGCTCCAACGAAAATGGTCCCTGGACCCACAGAAAGTCCAGTGCTACCAGTCTTTCCCCAAGCTAGGACCAGTTACCCTGACCTCTTAAGTTCAGCTTGGGGTGGGAGAGGTTGGGGGTCAGGGAGTGGAACTGGGAGCTAGTCAGGGAAACTGGGAAAACTATGAAGAGAGATGGGAGAAAGCAGTGGCTCTCTGTGTGGGGTGGGGAGCACTTGCTGGCACAAAGGAAGAAGAAGGCAGAAGAGCAGGACAGGACTCCTTATGGCCTTGGCTATTAAATGAATAGCTGACCACAACAAGCTCAGGCTGGACATATGATTGTTGGTGACCGGCGGGATCAACTTCCCCGAACAATCCTCCCCATACCCTCGATCTCCACCCTCTTTCCTTCATTGAGGACCTGATAAGGTTGAGGACTACGAAAAGGCCTGACAGAGACACTCCCTGCTTGGTCCCTTGGTCCCCTCCCAACAGACAGACACACATGCACACACAGACACATACACTCTTAACCAGGCCAGTGACTTGAGCTCAGAATGCCTGGAGCTGGTGGGGGGTTGGAAATGGGGGAGGAGGGAGGGAAGGAAGAGGAGAATCAAACAGAAACCTTCTCATCTTTCTATCAGCAGCCATGCAAGGAATATTGTTCAGCATGGCACAAAAGCAGCACTGAAAATAGCTGCAGCCTGAGCCGGGCTGCCAACCACTGCCTGAGATAACGTCTACTTGGAGACACTGGTGTCTTTGTGGGGCTGTCAGTGTCCCTATTGTTCCCGAGCCTATTGCCTGGGGAATATTGTTCCCAGCTTTTGTCTCCCCTGGTTCACTTTTGTTTGCCTTTACTTACCATTTCATTCCTCACTCCCTTTGTGCTCTCCCATTCCCTCCTTTGTCTCTCCCTCTCTAAGCCTGCCTGTGGCTGTGGATTGGTGCCCAGGGAGACAATAGGCCCTACCCCTTCCCAACCTACCGCCCCACCCTGAACCTTGGTGAACCACACACAATGCATAGTTCCATTCCTTTTCTCTCTCCCAAGTGGCACCTCAGACATCCCAAAGGTGGAAGAACGTTAAGGGAGGGTAGGCTCCAAGCTACCCACTCCCCTCCTGGTGACAGGAATAAAAGGCGGTGGAATATTTGGTTCCCAGCAGGAGTCTGAAATGCCTTAGAGTGGGTCCCTGCCTCTTTCTGGATCTTTTTTTTTTTTTTTTTAAAATGGGTTTCGGTCCAGTCAAAGGAATAAGGACGCACTCATGCTCCAGATCCCCCAACCCTCTTTCAAGTACCCTGCCCGCATTTCTCTGACCAGGGCACTCAGCTTTCCTCCCCTCCCTTTCGCCTCGTGGATCAAAGCGACTTCTGTTTATTTGCACATTCAAATCCAGACTGCCTCCAGTAACCCGATCTAGTCAGGCGCCAGGATGGTGCAAGAAAAGCCCTGCCTACACCCCCTCCCCCATCGAACAACCCTTTTGGCAGTACTGGGTAAGAAAGGGAACAGGGGTCTCCTGGGGTCAGAGTTGGGAGTGGAAGAGGAGCTGGGCAGTGAGAAAAAACAACAACAACGAAACCTCCAGTCCCTTTAGAATGGCTTCTGGTCCTCTCACCTCGATGGCAGGGGAAACTAAGGCAACAAAAGAAATTTAGAAAATATGGGAATCAAGCCCTGAGCTTGCTTGTCAACCCTCAGCACACTCAGGTACCCGATTGTAGTCTGGTGCAGAGATTGCTTCTTAGTTCTCGCTAAGACTGGACAGGCCTCAGGTAACATTTAAGGGGCTGGGGCTGTCTTCAGGTTTCAGGACCAGTTAATAGAAAGTGCTTTTTCTTCTATCTTCCACAACTTCCTGCCTCTATACAGATGGGGACAGTGATTGGAGAGTTGAGGAAGCTTTTACTTTGCAGGGAAGGCTGGGAGCAGGGATGTCGCATGAAACCAGAGAGGAGGCTCTACTCTCTCATTGTTCCAGTTCCAAGGACAATGGGAATAGTCTCCAGAGATGCATTGTTTCAAAAGCTGGAAATTGGGTAGGGGATTTCCGGCAAGTTTGAATGGAAGCCAGGCTTGACTCAGAGGAGACAGGAGGAGGAAGAAGGGGAAAAGGAAGGGGCGGGGGGCAGTCTGGGGTTAGGGAAAACTAGTACTCGGCCCTGAAGACAGAAGCGGCCTCTTGATTTCAGTGCTTTGAAGCCAAGACTGTTCATTTTTGTTCTGATTCTTGCTCTGCCCTTCTGCCTTATCCCCCTTCTCCAGCCAAAATGAGCTCAAGATTCTTAATACTCTTAAGCATAAAGAGAAGCGAAAATAATTTGTCACTGCTTTGAGGGTAAGAATTGAGTCTGATCCACCTGCCATCCTAGCCCAGAGCCCAGGGCCCAGAGCATAGTACAAGCTCAGGAAATGTGTGAAAAATGAGTAAATGAGGACAACATAGACTCTTGTCCCCAGAAAGTCCCTTGGACTATTCTAGGATTTCCAGGGAGGTAGATACAGAATTGAAAGTTTGAGGTGAGAACACCTCAAGGTCAGGATGAGGACTTGAGGTCAGGTCAGGCACATGGTGCGGAACGTGAGGCGGATGTGCTTTGGACAGCGATGCAGAACAGTATTTTGCCTCTAGAATGAAATCCCCTCCCTCAGGCCTCTTTTCCAGTTTATTCTGTACACTGAGCTATCTTCTAGAGATAAAGATGAGATCACATCTATCCTTTGAGTAAAATATTTGGTGGCTTTCTCCTGCCTCCAGGCACATGTGAGTCTTTGAAACTGGAACTCCTCAAGGACAGGATCATCTTGACTGGTCTCTGTGTCCACACAGGTAGCTGGTGCCCAGCCAACACTGAAGTCACTCAGTAAACCTGGGACTGAATTAACTGACAATTGTGTGAGTTAATTTTGGCAGTTCTACAGTGCTCCCTAGATGGTATTGAAAGTTTAGTAAAGTTAGTGACTTTTTATCCATTTTTATAGCTATTGATTGGATCTTTGAAAGGAGCCAAATGTCATGAAAATCAAAACATTTATATTTATTTAAAAAATTAAGACATAGTCCTGACAGGTGTGGCTCAGTGGGTTGGGCATCGTCCGCATAGCAAAAGGGTGCCATTTTGATTCTGGGTCAGGATACTTGCCACGGTTGTGGGTGCAGTCCCTGGTTGGGGTGCATATGAGAGGCAAGCTATCAATGTTTCTCTCACACACTGATGTTTCTCTCCCTCTCTTCTTTTTCCCTCTCTCCCCCTCTTCCTAAAAATAAACAAATAAAATCTTAAAAAAATTAAGACCTATCCTGTTTCACTAGAATGTAATTAAGAACTAGAAAGTAAGCTAATGTATACTGTGGAGCAACCAAAAGTAATGGCCTAAAGACAATACATTCAATTTATTCCAGACAACAAAATATTTCCCTTGTATCTAGGAATAGCCAAACAAATATAAGTGGAATAGGTGAGGTGTTTGGGAATGTCTCCTAAAGGGGGTTGACTCAGGTGGAAAGCACACTTTTTGCCCCACTTACCTCCTCTTTGTCCTGCTGGAATGTGGTTATGATGACTGGAGATGTAGCAGCTTTCTTGTGATCATACAGGGACATTGAGTTTGAAAGACTTATGTTAAAGAAAGCAAAACAGGAAACTAGAAAGTACTTGGGCTCCTGATGACTGAGGAGCCATAATACTAACCCCAAATAGCTTACCTGTGAGGTTTATTTAGGTGGGGTAAAAAAGCTTGTATTAGATTAAGCCCTTGTATTTGGTGCTTTACTATTTGGAGTCAAATACAAATCTCACTGATACAGTAGCATAATTTATATCAATGAGGAAATAAATTTTTATATCATTTCTTTCTGCTTGCTGAACTGGTATAAGGAAATGAAGGAGTCAGAAAAGATATCCCATTGTGTACTAGAGCAAGTGAATAATCCTGCAGGTTTTCAAAGTGAAGCTGCAAGCTGAGTTTGGAAGCCGGGGCCGGAGAGAGCACAATTGCTCTGCACGACAAAGGAGGAGGAACCATTCCGAGGTGGCTGGCGAGCAGCGAGAGGCCAAGCAACGTGCAGAAGACTGCTGCGGATGCGTACATGGGCATTAGAATAAATGGGCAACTGATAGCCTGGAAGAGGAGGGTGAGGGGAAAATCTCTAAAAGAAGACACAAGAATAACAACAACAACAACAACAACAACAACACTAAAAAAAAACCCCCCAGACGTTTATTAATATTGATGGCACCTAGAGTAAATCCAAATCTATAAATTTCCTCAGATGTCTTAGGGGGATCAGGCTTTTGCAACATTATACAAAAATGGGTAATTCAAAATGATGAGTACATGTCATCAAAACAAATTTGCTCATTTAGTAAAGCAGGAGCCAAGTTCTGGGTCAAGACAGCAGGTGGAACAGATGCCGAAACCTCCTTCTCTGAACACGTAAAATAGATTTTAAAACTCATAGCCACACTTGAAGACAAGAAAGGGAAATATTAAAAGCTACCAAAAAGGGAGAATAGATTATTTACCAAACAACAAGAATCAGATTGATACCAGACTTCTTCATATGGAATAACAGATGCCAAAAGGCAATGGAATAAAATCTTCAAAAGCGTGAAATGAAATAATGTTAAATGTAAAATTCTATGCCCGAGACTGTTATTCCAATGCTAAGGTCAGATAAAGACATCTGTAAGCATGCAACGACTCAGAAAGTTCAGTAATCACAGACTCCCACTGAGAGAACTATTTCAACAAGAGGAAAAATGAATCCCAAAGTAGAAAAGATGGAATGTAAAGTTCAACAGAAGATTTTACGCATATCACAGATAATGCTCTACAAAGGAGGTACACAGGTAGGTGATGCTACAGTAATAAACTACATTCCTTAATCCCAAAAATTTACAATCCTAAAGATGATGGAACTATAGGTAATTATATTCTGTATTTCTTGCTCGTGTCAGCTCAGCTTCAGGGCTCAGCTCTCTACATCTTCTTTATTCTGAGATTGAAATGAAAGCAAAAGTGTCTGTGGGAGAGAAGCTGGTTTCGTGGCAGAGGGAAGGAAAAGTGAAGTTACTAAAGCATCAGCTAGGAAGGAGCACATTGCTTTTAACCCATAAAACAAGTCAAGTTACCCTGTGAGGGGTGTGTCCAGAAAAATCACATGGCAACAGGAGGGGTACAACAGGCATAAGGACTGGAAAAATATGACTGTTACTGCTATGAATTCTAGGGAGGAAAATGAAGGTAATTATATTCTGTATTTTCAAAGTTCTCAAAGTTAAAAAAAAAGAAGACAAAGGAAAAAGATTATATCTACTAGAACAAACACACTTGTATCCTACTTTTTAAGCTTAATATTAATCTTGTGAGTGTAGGAGAGGGGAAAAAAAAAAAACCTTCACCAGGATTGGGCCCTGGGAATTAAACTGATAAAAAACAGATTAGCAATAGAAAAACAGCACAAACTCCATGATGAGTAACTTGAGTGGTTAGAACTCAGGGCTTATAGGGCATCTTAATAAATAAAGAGCAATACATTTGTAGAGAAGTAACAGACAAAGGAAAATCAGTTTAGGTGTTAGGGGGTGGCAAGCAGGGGAAGGTAAGTATATGGGGAAAGTAATGGAAGATAAGGGTTTTTGCAGTAAGATTGGTTTGCAGACCCCTCTCAGTGCTGACTCTCTTTTTCAGGCCATAAATCTCTCCCCGGAGAGGGAACTGACCGCAGTCCTCATTTCTCAGAACTTTCTGCCTTTTGTCACATAGGGGAAGCTCCAACAAGGCTTCTTTCTGCATCTGTTGATTCTCATTTGCCTCTAGCTCAAAATAAACCTGATATCAAAGTGGCATATTTTGGGGTGGCATATTCTGATCTACAGAAGAATTTGCTCATATCACTAGTAGTCTGCCCCATTTACTCTTTTATTTTTATTTTTGAAAGAACAACACTAATTTTAAAAATTGTATTTACCCCGAAGCATTCAGAATGTCAACAAAAAAGGTACAACTTATTTTTGCAGTTGCAGAGTGGTGTTCACTTAACAGAACAACTATTTCCTATAAGCTGCAACAGAGACAAGTGAGGATGAAGAAACTACCATCCCCATACATAAATGATTTGTGCTGTGCATCAACAAGAGCCTGCTTTACATTTCCATGCCTATCCACAACCCCCATACTGCACTAGGCAATGTTAGTGACTATTGAAAATACCACCAAGACAGGGTAGTGTGTTAAGTATACAAAAAAAGACACCGTACAGTTTAAAAACAAATCATACATAGCCTTACATTTCAATGTAATTGAAGTTCCTTTTCCTTTAAAATGAATGAGTTGTGTACAGGGGGTTACATGCTTTATACACAAGAACAAAAACTGCACTAGAAGCAATTTCATCATCATCATCATCTTCTTCATCTCCTCATCCTCCTCTTCATCTTCCTTATCTTCCTCTTCTTCCTTCTTTTTCTTGCTTTCTTTTTTCAGCTTTGATGACTCCCTTCTTGGCCCCATCAGGCTTGCCTTCAGCTCATTTTACAGCTGTATCTTTGTCATAGTTCTCCTTCAGCTTGAGCACCTTCCTTTCCCAAGGCTGATTGTTCCCTGCAGCTGTGTGACTTCCCATCTCTCCCAGCTTCTTTGCAGCATCACCAGTAGACAGGCCAAATGTTCTCCTTTTTTCAAAAAAGATTTCATTTACTTTTTTAGAGAGAGGGGAAGGGAGGGAGAAAGAGAGGGAGAGAAACATCAATTTCTCCCTGCCTGAAGGAGGCCTCTTGGGCATACTGGGATCCTTGAACTTCTTTCTTGTTTCCCCTTTCGGAGGGATATAAGTTTTCATTTCTCTTCATAACAGGCCTTGCCCACCTTTGCCTTGGCCTCAAATTTTCATTTTTCTGTGCAAGAGATACATCAATCAGCTGCCTCTCACATGACCCAACTGGGGACCTGGCCCACAGCCAAGGCATGTTCCCTGACTGGGAATTGAACCAGAGACCTTCTGGTTCGCAGGCCAGCACTCAATCCACCAACCCATGCCAGCCAGGGTCTGATGCTCTCCTTTGATTTGGGGGAAATAGAACAAAACAAGAAAAAGGACAAAGAAGGCTTCTTGGGCATACGGGGATCCTTGAACTTCTTTCTTGTTTCCCCTTTCGGAGGGATATAAGTTTTCATTTCTCTTCATAACAGGCCTTGTCCACCTTTGCCTTGTCCTCGAATTTTCATTTTTCTTTAGCAGACATGGTCTTTCACCTCCAGAGGGATCTTAGAAAGCTTTGAGAACTTTCTTATCTGAGTGGCTCTTGTGTTCCTCCCAGGAAGTTTACACAAAGAAAGCATGTAATAACATTTTGCCTCTTGGCTTCTTAGGATCTCCTTTGCCTATGTTTGTCCTCAGCGAGCACAGAATCTGGCTTGCGCTTGTCCCAGAGCTGTCCCTCTCCATTCACTTTTTTAAAGAAGTAGAGATGTATAATAATACGGTTTAGAAAAAACAAAATAGATGAGATAATAGAATTTTGGGGCTTAAAGGGTAAAAATTTACACACATTTCCCACAGACTCTGTCTTTCTGATGTTTATTGTGTGAAATTATAATTTTGAAAGCCATATAACTTGAAAAAGTAAACTTCATTTTTAAAACTGAAAAAGCACCAAATCATATTGAGCACATAAAAGTATTGGGCAATGAGGAACTCATGACATATGCTTACAAAAAACCCAGGTATTTTCAGTCATCAAGAAAAATTGTGAAAGATTTTGATATGGATCAAAGAATTGCTGGACATCTTTAATGGGAAACTATGCATTTTTTAGAGCACACCCTTCTAGGTTATCTGATTCTGTGGGGTTTATACCTTTCATTGCCTTTGATCTATTTTACAACATTGCAAATCGTAGATAACATAGCAATGCAAATAATTCTGTTTCATACACATACAAAATTGTCCAGTGAAGGAATGATTCATTTCTCTCCCCTGCCCCCAAAAAGCTAGTTTTGCATTTATTTGCAGATTCACTTTATGGCCTGCATATATATGTGGTCTTTGAATTCTTCTTTGAGCTATTTGAAACATCTTACCTCTTCTTTCATTAATTAATGAGTTAAATAAAATCTTTGGTGTGTTCATTTCATATTTGTAAGGGTGTCATAATTTCATTTTATTTTTTCAAAATTACCCTTCAACACTTAATATTTCATAAAATTTCATTTATTATGAACATCTACTAGGAGTCAACCTCTGATGCTATATGTTTTCCTAGCATATAAGACAGTATTTTTAATCATTAGCTGTTTCCTCTTCACCATGATTTTTTCCTTGACTCACACACCATTTGACCCAAGCTTGTTCCATCAGATTTTCTCTCTTAGTAATATAAAGTCAAACACAACTATGAGTTCTCAGGCTGGGGATGGGTGATGACATGGCTGTGGTGGGGCCGCCATCTTCCGTGGGATTGTGTGCGGCTGGAAGATCAGGGGAGGAGAATCATGCCGGAAGAGGGGGAGGCAGTGTAGTCCATAGTTCAGTTCCTGCCTGACTCTCCTGGGAGCCTTTGATTTCTGAATATTATCCAGAATTCTTCCAGTAAAGTTTCTTTTTTGATTTACCTAATGTGAGCTGATTTGTTATTTGCAATCAGAATAACTTTAATCAAAGCAAAATGACATCAAGAAGGGCATACAACCATTATCCTGGTTAAATCAAAGTCTCTGCCTAGCCTGCCTGTGTCCTTGCGGCTGGAGAAAAACACCCAACCTCACCGACTTGTTCTCACTTTAAATTCATCATTATCAGTGTCAGTAAATTTTCATGCTGTCCAGCAATCTGCTCCTTCCTAATCTTTTCCCTCTCCCCTGTGTCCTTTCTCCTCTTACCCCCAATAACTCCTCTACATCAGCACCCTGGGCAGTATGCCTGGCTTGCTTCTTCATTGAAAAAACTGAAACTATTATAACTTCTACAGATTTTCCCCACTTCCATTTGCACAGCTTCCACAATATCATAATGTCTTGGTTTCCTTTCTACCTTAGATTCCTCCTCAGTCTTCTTTGCTACCTTCTTCTCCTACACCTCTAAATCAGTGTTGCCCAACAAACATGTGAGCCACTGGTCTCATATGGCTATAAAGCACTAGGAATGTGGCTAGCCTGAATGAGGTTGCCGGAAGTATTCAACACATGAAAGACTTCAAAGACTTACTGGGAAAAAGGAATATATCATACTTCATTAATAATTTTTAGAGTAATCACAGTTAAAATGATAATATTTTGGTTAAGTTAAATAAAATATAGTTTAAAATCAATTTGACCTGTTTCCTTTTAATGTGGCTCATAGACAATTTGAAGTTAATATGGCTCACGTTGTATTTCTGTTGTCAGCATTTTTTCAAATGTTGTCATGTCCTGGGCTCAGACTTTGACCCTCTAGTCATTCTCTATTCTTATGCTCTCATTCAGTTTTATGGCTTTAGGCACTTGAGAGTGCCAACATATATCCCAGACCCCTCTCCTGAACTCATCTTCTCTGCTTGGACATCTAATGTGTATCTCACACTGGGTCTCCCTTGGCCTTCCCTGTCCCAAAGGATGACAACTCTGTCCAGTTCTTCGAGAGAAGGCCTTGCAGTTATCTTTGGCTCCTTCCTTTCTCTCATTTGCCATATTCATTTCTTCTGGTGGGCTTATATCCAAATGATATCCAGAATCTCACCATTTTTCATTATGGTAAGGTTCAGGACACACCATCCCAAAATATGGCATCTTGGCATATGGAAGATTTTAAGCTAAAGGAGTTTGAGAGACAGGAGATTGAGAAGGTCACTCTGATCTTCCCTCTCCCTCCTTTCCCCTGAACCAGTTCCTAAGACCCTCATGTTAGAGGTGTCTTCCTTAACAATGGAGGAAGGGAACATTCTTATCAGAGGAGGGACACAAACATGGAGAAAAATCTGAATAAATAGGCCTTGATAAGTTTTCCCCAGTTTACTATACTTAGCTCATACTCTTTGCCCTCTGATATCTTTCCATGACCTTCTGTTCTTCATCAAATCTAGCATTAAAAATACTCCAATTTGCCTTGACTGGTGCAGCTCAGTTTGTTGGGCATCATTCCGCAAAGCAGAAAGGTCACAGGTTCAATTCCCAGTAATGGCACATGCCTTGGTTACAGGTTTGGTCCCTGGTTGTGGTGTGTACAAGAGGCAACCTATCAATGTTTTTCTCTCACATTAATATTTCTCTCCCTCTCTTTCTCCCTCCCTTCCCCCCTCTGTAAAAATAAATAAATAAATAAAATATTAAAAAACAAACTCAGATTTAACCATGTTTTTAGGTCTTCATTTCCTTATTAAAGCTCTTATGTAATATAAATGAAATATATATAATTTCTTCCTATTAATCTCTATCAGTTTTTTTCTGGCCAAGATGGAAGCATAGGTAGATACACTGTGCCTCCTCACACAACCAAAGAAAGACAACAATGAATTTTAAAACAAAAAACAACCAGAACTGACATAAAATTGAACTGTGTGGAAGTCTGACAGCCAAGGAGTTGAAGAAGAAACATCCAAACTGGTGGGAGGGGTGGAGATGGGCAGCTGGGCAGAGAGGATTAGTGGCTAGGAGGTGGCTGGAGGGCCAGGCAATGGTTGGTGGAGCTGGTAGTTCCACATTTGTGTGAGGATAAACCAGGAGGAACAACTGGGGAGCAAGACAGACCAAGCAACCCAGGGTTTCAGCATGGGAAAATAAAGCCTCAAAACCTTTAATTGAAAAAACCTTTGGGAGTTATAGTGGTGGGAGAAACTCCCAGCGTCACAGGAGAGTTTGTTGGAGAGACCCACAGGCTCCTAGAATGTACACAAACCCACCCACCTGGGAATCAGCATGAGAAGGGCCCAGTTTGCTTGTGGGTAGTGGGGGAAGTGACTGAAAGCAGGCCAAGAGTCCAGAAATTGGCATTGTTCCCTCTTAGACCCTTTCCCCCACATACAGCAACACAACAAGTGACCTGGGTTACCCCAGCCTGGAGAATACCTAAGGTGCCACCCCTTACAACAGGTGCACTAAAAAAAAATATATATATGGCCCAATTAAAAGAACAGATCAAAGCTCCAGAAAAAATATATAACTAAGTGATGAAGAGAGCCAACCTATCAGATGCACAGTTCAAAACACTGGTAATGTGTGTGCTCATAGAAATGGTTGAGTATGGTCACAAAATAGAGGAAAAAGTGAAGACTAGGAAAAGTGAAATAAAGGAAAATGTACAGAGAACCAACAGTGACAGGAAGGAAATCAGGACTCAAAATGGTTTGGAGTGGAAGGAAGAAATAAACATTCAACCAGAACAGAATGAAGAAACAAGAATTCAAAAAAAAGAGAGGCTTAGGAACCTCCAGGACAACTTTAAATATTCCAATGTTATAGACGTGCTAGAAGGAGAAGAGGAAGAGCAAGACATTGAAAACTTATTTGAACAAATAATGAAAGAGAACTTCCCCAGTCTGGCAAAGGCAATAGACTTCTAGAAAGTCCAGGAAGCTCAGAGAGTCCCAAAGAAATTGGACCCAAGGAGGAACACACCAAGGCACGTCATAATTACATGACCCAAGATTAAAGATAAGGACAGAATCTTAAAAGCAGCGAGAGAAAAGGAGATAGTTACTTACAAAGGAGTTCTCATAAGACTGTCAGCTGATTTCTCAAAAAAAAACCTTGCAGTCAAGAAGGGGCTGGAAAGAGGTATTCAAAATCATGAGAGTCAAGGACCTATATCCAAGATTGCTCTATTCAGCAAAGCTTTCATTTAGAATGGAAGAGCAGATAAAGCGCTTCCCAGATAAGGTCAAGTTAAAGGAATTCATCATCACAAAACCCTTATATATGAAATATTAAAGAGACTTATGTAAGAAAAAGAAGATGACCAAAAATACGAACAGTAAAATGACAACAAACTTACATCTATCAACAATCAAAGCTAAAAAAACAAAACAAACTAAGCAAACCACTAGAACAGGAACAGAATCATAGAAATAGAGATCATATGAAAGGTTATCAGCAGGTGGAGGAGGGAGGATGGGGGAAAAGGTACAGGGAATAAAAAACATAAATGGTAGATACAAAATAGATGGGAGGTTAAGAATAGTATAGGAAATGTACGACCCATGGACATACTCTAAGGGGGGTGGAATGCATGTGGGGAGGGAGGTGCAGGGAGGAGGGAAATAAAAGGGGGGAAATGGGACAACTGTAATAGCATAATCAAGAAAATATATATAAAAGAAAAAAATCTCTATCAGTGTAATTTTAAAACTGAGCAAGGGACCCTAAAAAAGTCAAGGATACGTTGTCCTCTCCTATAACCACGTTCCCTGTCACCACCATCATTTCTTGCGTGGATTACTGGGATAGTAACGGGTCTCCTGTTCTACGCTAACAGGTCTCCCAGTTTCTACCCCTGTGTCTCTACAGTCTGTTCTCAACACAGCACTGAGGGATTCTTGTAAAACCTAAATGAGTACTATCACTCCGTTAAAAATCCTGCTATGATTCCTCATGTCAGAGTAAAAACCAAAGTCCTTACACTGGCTAAAGGCCCTGCATTATCTGACCCCCATCACTCCTCTGACCTCATCATCTGCTGCTACTATTCACCCTGCTCTATCCATTCAGCTGTACCTTATCATGCCAGGCATGCTCCTGCCTTAAGGCCTTAGTATTAGTTGCTCCCTCTACCTGGAATGCTGCTTTTAGAGATTTACATGGTTGAAAATCTTCAATATTCATATATCTGAAAATCTTAGACATTCACATGGCTGAATATATAATTCACCTCCTTCAACTTTTTGTTCAGCTGTCATTTTCTAAAGGAGGTTCCTCTGTTTAAAATTGCAATCTAGCGCCCTGGCTGGGTGGCTCAGCTGGTTGGAGCATCATCCCATACACCAAAAGGCTGCAGATTCAGTTCCAGTCAGGGCACACACTGACTTGCGGGTTTGATCCCCGTTCTGGGTGTGTAAGGGAGGCAACCAGTCGATGTGCCTCTCTTACGTTGATGTTTCTCTCTTTCTAAAGCCAAAAAACATATGCTCAGGTGAGGATTAAAAACAAATCACAATCTACCTCCCCCCTCCCAATTTCTTCATTCCCATCTAGGCTTTTTTCTCTGAAATACTTAACACCTTCCAATATGCTATACAATTTATTTATTATGTTTATTGTTAATCCCACCCTGTCAATCCCACTATTGTCTATACCACTAGAGTGGAAGTGTAACAGGGTGCAGCCAAGAGGGGGGCACCAGACAGGGATTTGTAATGGGGTCCAGAAGAGCTTGGAGATGGTTGGCTCCACACCACAGGGCCACACCTGCCCGGAATGCTGGCAGCTGTGGCCAGTTGTGGGAGGAGCTGAAATGAGGCTGCAGAGGAAGATCGGTGCTGGGATTTAAACCCAGGCAGCAGCCATTTGGCATCTTTTCGGGGACCACATGGCTTGGGCAAGAGTCAGGATCACATGACTTGGGAAGTGCTCTCTTTTTGCCATGTGGATGGTGCCGGGAGCCTGAGTCACGGACTTCTACTTCTTTCCTGAGATACAGTACCCCAGACTGGACAGAGGGAGAAGGAAGGACTGTGTGCATTCGTGGATATTCTAAAGAACTTTGGTCTGTATAACTTCTAAATAAATAATAATTCCTTTCCTTTTCACCAATCTCTGGCATCGAGAGATGTTTTTCCTCTGGTGGCAGGCATAGCAAATGTAGCATGGGGGGGACCCCTGGAGAAAAAGGGGGTCCTTTCAGTAATAGTATATTATACACCCCCCCTTGGGTCTGTTCTGTAACAGAAGCTCCACTGGGGCTTGTGTCTCTTATTTCTTGATGCATTCCAAGTGCTAACAGAAGTGTCTGGCACATAGGAGACACCTAGTGCGTATCTGCTGAATGAACAGAGTAGGTTGGTTATTGAGGTGGTCAAGCTGGAAGCCAAAAGAAATGCAGGACCACAATTTAGATTCTGAAATCCAGGTTAACAAATCAATTAATTACCAGGTCCAAATGTAGCCAAACCAAGAGCTCTGATTTGTTCGTTTTTTGTTTGAGATTGGTTGATACACTTGATTGGAAAAAAGTGGGATCCTGAAAATCTCACGGGAATACGGGGAAAGCATCAAGGGTTGTTGGAACCCTGATGCTGGCCCCCTAAGCAGTCTATTTTCATGCATGCCTTTCTTAAAAAAGGGCTCCCATTCCAAGTCTACAAATGGAATGCAGTTAGGGGGCAAGGGCAACATTCCTGGGGAGATTAAAGAAGACAGGTTCAATGCAACCTTCTCTCTATCCCTTTGTTCTGGGTCTCTGCCTGGAGGCAAAGACCATTAAGTGGAAAACAATTGGTGATGCTAAGAAATGGAAGGCCCGGGACAGGTCTGATATTTCAGTTCAGTAGTGACTGGCCCAGCAATGTTATTATCATTCTTTCATTTATTGAGCTCTTATTCTGTGTCGGACACTTTCTTGGCCTTGAGGAAACACTGTTAATTAATATAAGGTCCCTGCTTTCATGTAGCTTATGTTCTGGTTGGGGAAACAGGAGATAATCAAGTGAAAAATGACTAAGATAATTTCAGATCATGGTACCTAGTAGGGACTAAGAAGAAAATGAAAATGAAAATGTGACAGGGATGGGCTGCTTTAGATACAGTGGTCAGGAAAGACCTCTCTGAGAAGGTAACTTTTCATATAAGACCTAGATGAGGAAATGGATCCAGTCATGCAAAGAACATTCAGGTAAGAAGAATCCCAAGTGCCGAGGCTCTGGGTGAAAGGATGTTCATGGAGACCAGAGGAAGCTTATGTGGCTCAAGAGTAGTGCGTGAGCAGAAAAGGAACAGAAGATGAAGTGGAAAAGGTGGATAAGATCAGATCATCAATGGAAAGACACTGAGAGTTATAAAAAAGTAAATATCATATTCTGATTTTAATTTTATAAGTAGTACTCTAAATTGTAGGGACAGTTAAAGAACTAGTTCAACAGTTCAGGTGAAAGATAATCACAGCTTGGGCAAATGAGACAGTGGTTAAGGTGGAAATAAAAAGACATGAATGAATTTAAAAGATGTTACGTATTTTGGAGTGTGGAAAACAAAATGTACTGGACAATTAACCAAAGTAACTTCTAGCTGACAGAAAAAAAGAAAGAGGTGGATAACTGTGTATTGTCTGCCACACACCAACATTTATACACGTTTCAAAGCAACACATGTAAACACATTCATTAAAAACACAGAGATACAGTCTTTCTGCAGCATATAAAAATAAGAAGCAAATAAACTTAAAATTATGACTAGTAATCAGTAGTTCAGTATTCTATCTTAGAAAAAAATCTAGATCAGCAGTCCCTCCAGCCTTTCTGGCACCAGGGACCGGTTTTGTGGAAGACAATTTTTCCATGGGCGGGAGGGGGCAGGCAGCAGGCAGCAGGCAGGAGGCAGGAGGCAGAGCTCAGGCAGTAATGCCAGGGAGGCTTTGCTCAGCCTCAGCTCAGCCGCAGCTCACCTCCTGCTGTGTGGCCCAGTTCCTAACAGGCCACTACCAGTACAGGTCCACCACCTGGGGTTGGGTGCCCCCATCTAGGTGTTTAATAAATATTCATTAATTAACTCAATATAGTTATCAGTTCAAGATTTAAGTTCCCTAAGATATTTGAAATTAACTTAAAGTTAATAATTGATAAAATAAAGTTTGTCAGAATAATTATTCTGTGATTAAACACAAATTTACACTTTATGTAATTTTATTGTATTATTTTTTTAAAGATTTTATTTATTTATCTTTGGAGGGGAAGAGTAGGAGAGAGGGAGAGAGAGAGAAATATCAATGTATGGTTGCCTCTCGTGCATCCCCTGCTGGGAACTGGCCTGCAACCCAGGCATGTGCCCTGATTGGGAATTGAACCTCAGTCCTTTGGTTCACAGGCCCACGCTCAGTCCACTGAGCTACACCAGCCAGGGCTATTGTATTATTTTTTTAAAAATATTTTATTTTTATTTATTTTTAGAGAGAGAGGAAGAGAGGGAGAAAGAGAGAGAAAGAAACATAAATGTGCGAGAGAAACACTGATTGGCTGCCTCTAGCAAGCCTCCATCCAGGGGCCTGGCCTGCAACCCAGGCATGTGCCCTGACCAGGAATCGAACCGTTGACCTTTCAGTGTGCAGGACACCCAACCCACTGAGCCACACCAGTCAGGGCTACTTTTTGTAATATTAAACATTAAGTACAATCACGAGCCACTTAATAATGGGGATACTTTCTGAGATATGTGTCATTAGGTGATTTTGTCTTTGTGTCAATATTACTGAGTGATATTACTATTACACAAACTTAGGTGGCACAGCCTACTACACACCTAGGCTGTCTGGTACAGACTATTGCTCCTAGGCGACAAACCTGCACAACAGGTTACTGTACAAAAAAACAACACGAGATTAAATCAAGCACAAGAGAAAATGATGCATCAAGAGACATGGCAAACATGAGGTGTATGAGACTGCCGCTGGTGTAACATGGCACACTGTTTCATGGCAAATATTTTTTTTGTCAGTAGAAAAATATATCTAAAATAATCATAAAAACATGTAGTATAACATATGATAAACCGGTAACATAGTTGTTTGTTATCAAGTATTATATCCTGGACACAATTGTATGTGCTGTACTTTTGTATGCCTGGTGACACAGTCGGCTTATGTACACTGTGTCACCACAAACACATGAGCGATGTGTTGCACTGTGCCATGACAGCTGTGGTGTCACTAGGCAGCAGGAATTTTCCACCCCCATTATAATTCTCTGGGACCACCATTGTATCCATGGTATGTCACTGACCAAACATCATTATGTGCTGCATGACTGTAGAAGTAATGCTAGCTTATTCCATTAATTTCAATTAAACTATGTAAATTTAAGAACATATCTAAGTAGAATATATTGTACTTAATACCTATGTTGGGGTCCAGGGCAGGCCACCCTAAAATATCCCACAACAGGAAGTTGGTTACTTTGAATTAAATTTACTTGACAAACAGCAGGTACCAAAAGGACGCATTGATCCTCCCTTGTTTCCTTGAATGCAGGAAATGAACCTCTCCTGTCAATGGTGTCTTGCTAGGGGTAAAGAACCCAGGGCTGAAAAACCTGTATACACAAACCTCATTACTCCTTTACTAATTTACTACCCAAGTGTAAAGTTTGCTTAGATTGCTCACTATTGAGCACCCAAACCTAAGTCTCTTTGTCCTGTCAATTCTTCACAAATTTATTGTTTCTTTACCTGAGAGTATAAATAGCTACCAGCTTTGATAATTTCTGTGAGCATCATTTATGATCTCCTGTGTGCAGATACTAAATTGGTTTTTCTCCCGTTAATCTGGTTTTATGTCAACTTTAATATTAGTCCAGCTATAAGAACTCAAGAGGAGTAAAGAGGGAAATTTCCCCCTCCCTGATACCTGTAACTCAGAGAAAACAACATATTGTTATTAAACCAAAATTACTAACCTAGTTTTGTTTGCCAAAGATTTATCTAAATTATACTGATTTTTAAAAATGTTTCTGTTGCCCTGCCTGGTGTGCCCCAGTGGGTTGGGTGTCATCCTGTGAACCAAAAGGTCGCCAGCTTGGTCCCTGGCAGGGCACAGGCCTGGGGTGCAGTTGAGGGTGTGCAAGAGGCATCTGATTAATGTTCTCTCACACATCCATGTGTCTGTCCCTCTCTTTCTCCCTCCTTTCCCCTTTCTCTAAAGATAAGTAAACAAAACCTTAATAAAAAACTAAAATATTTCTATAAGAATGCCTCTTTTTCACATTAAAAGTATTTAGAAATTCAATTTCCTTAATTTATTAGAATTTTAGGACTATCTAATTTATATGTTTATTTATCTCTGAATCAGTCAAAATAGAATTTTCCTAACAGATTTTTAAAAAGATTTCATTTATTATTTATTATTTATTCTTAGAGAGAGGGGAAGGGAAGAGAAAGTGAGGGAGATGCTGGAGAGAGACATCGATCAGCTGCCTCTCACATGTGCCCCTATGGGGGACCTGGCCCACACCCCGGGCATGTGCCCTGACCTGGAATTGAACCAACAACCTTTCGCTTTGCAGGAGGATGCCCAACCAACTGAGCTACACTGGTCAGGACAACTCCTAACACATTTATAATCTAATTTGGTAATAACACCTGGAGGTAGGAAAATATTACAAGTTTCATGATGAGAAGTAAAGGTCTTCCTGATATGTAAATATACAGACAAACTGAAAGAGAAACCTTAGCGCTTCAATTCTAAAATTCAACCATGGGTCAAGCCGAACCATGAAGTGGGTCCCACAGCTGAAGAGTGGTGGAGCCGGGATTTTAACACCAGCAGTCTGGCTCCAAATGGATTAAGTGGTCAAGTTAACCACTTGCAGTAGTCCTAGCTTTATAATAATGGGGAGAAACAGCTCAGTTAGAACAAAGATTTCCTCTTAGAAAAGGGGATCGAAGGAAACTTCCAGGACAGCTCCAGACATTCATTACCAGTGAAGCACATGCCAGATCCTGCTGGACAGGGATCCTGAGGTGAAAGGTAACACCTACAGATTTTACTGGTATTAGGTCAAGTATTCGTTTCCTTGATCAGAGATTGGGTTGGTGTTTCCTAGTCATAGAATTCAAATGCCAAGAATTCTGTCCTCTGAGAGGCTCTACTTTGTCCCATTCCCTTCAGACTATACTACTATACTTGGAAGCCTGCTTTGTCTAAATGGTAGTACCTTTTGGTTGGTAGTGCAATCAATGGCTGTAATTGTGCAAAAACAATACCACCCAGGGCCCTGGCAAGGTAGCTCAGTTGGTGAAAGCATCGTCCCAGCTCCTCAAGGTTTGGGGTTTGATCCCCGCTCAGGGCACACACTAGAGTCAACCAATGAATGCATAAATAAATAGAACAACAAATCAACGTCCTTCTCTCTCTCAAATCAATAAATATATATATTTTAAATCTCCCTCTTCCAAGGGTCATTTTTTACCAACTATTCTCAAAACTAGTTGAACTTCAGGGTGATTTCTTAGGCTAAATGTCTATAAAATCTCCACCTTTCTGCCTCAAGGCAGAACACCCCTGTGGAAAGGTTGTCTTCTCCAGCATCCTAAATGAGGCGTATGCTTAACAGTGTTCTGGTTCATTTTCTTCAGCAGTTTCTGGTGCCATGACCTGGACTCTCTGCTGCTCAGCCTGGATCAAACACAGTAGAACCTTTTGCCACCTCCCCTCCTGGAAGTCCCAGTGACTGCACATCTGAGTGAGTGAGTCCTCTTCCTGAGGAATGAGCCACTCTCTTCTCTTGAGCATCACTTAAGCCATTTTTCTTTCTCTTATTGTCCTTGGTGTAAGCTTCTTGATTTGAATTGTTTTGC
Organism: Anoura caudifer; assembly: GCA_004027475.1. Classification (NCBI taxonomy): domain Eukaryota; kingdom Metazoa; phylum Chordata; class Mammalia; order Chiroptera; family Phyllostomidae; genus Anoura; species Anoura caudifer. Next base: position 89,726 of record PVKU01005253.1, read on the forward strand.
ACCCTTCAGGGCTCTTTTAAACAAGGTGGGCTAGAGTGCTGACATTCTCTGGGCTGGTTATTGTCTCTTGTTTGTCCTCATCATTTAAATGTTATTCAGTGAACTTCCAGGTCATTCTCCCACTAACACATACACACACTATGGTGCTCATAGCACCAAACATGCAAAGCTCTGAGAGGATTCTATCAAGGACAATTTCAAACTTCAGTGACCGCTCTGGGGGATTGACATATGAACGAAATTGCTCACACCTCTTGTATCTTTGAACCAAAGGATTAAAAACTTCCAAATAATTTGATGGTTAACATTTTTTTATTATTATAAAGACGTCTCTGAAAGGCAGAAAAATTCCACAATTGCTTCCCTTTAGGACTTTTAGAGAAGGCTAATAAAAATCCGGAGAACCTAAAAATCCATACATAAAGCCTCTTGTCCTTCTCTGAGCAACTCTGGATGGGCTTCTCTTTTGACCTCCTCCTTGTACCTTGACCTCTTTCTCCTTCTTGCTCTGTCATCCTCATCTCCCTTCCGAACTATTACTTTCTTCCTCGAGGCGGAACACCCTTTGGAAAAGTAGAGCCAGCATTATAGTAAAGTACATAAACCAGTAACATAGTCATTTATTATCATTGTCAAGTATATACTTGGACATAATTGTATGTGCTATACTTTTATCTGACTGGCAACATAGCAGGCTTGTTTCCCTTCACTGCTCTTTTTTAAATACAATTCTCTCACTGACACTGTCCCTTCAAAATGGTTTACAATGTAGTTGTGAATGATGCTCATGCTGTACATCAATCAATTTACAACTTCAAACCTTCACCAAAATCAGATTTGGAAAATCTAGTTAAAGACTTTTCTAAGGGTCTCAAGGAAAGGTAAAAATTCATCAAAGACATCAGGATTGTTCTAAAAATTTATTGTTAATTCATTTCTTTTTGGGACCTAGACATGCAAAACCTGCTTGGAAAAGAGACTGGACTTATCAAATTATATTAAATATATGCATAAAAATTTGAGCATACATGGATATTTAAAAGTATAAAAGTAAGAGAATATTTGTTAGTAGTTTTACATAAATTCTTCCCTGTTAAAAAAATTAGTCAAAAAGTCAAGTTTGTAAACAGAAAAAATAAATCTATCTAAATCCATTTCAGAGACCACTTAACTACCACTTACAGGGACACTCTAGTCCTGGTAAAGGTAAAGATGTCCCAGTTGTCTTATGTAACTTCTTTGTCACCTTAAACTAAGGTGACAGATAGAGTTAAAAAAAAAAAAGTAGAAGATAGTATGTCCTGTTCTCTAAATTACAATATCTTTTGGAGCTCTGTGAAGATAGTTTGATTCAGAAAAACATAGATAGACCAAATTAACAACTCTTTAGATTAAGAAACCAGGTAGAACTAGAACAAGGACACCTCTCTATGTACTCTAGACAACAACACCTGTCTCTATTGTAAGGAAAAGGACACTGGAAGAACAATTGTTCTGCTTTAGCTCGGAAGATAGGATCTAAAAAGACAAAGGAAAAGGTTTGGCTGCCAAAATGACACCCTCTGCGGAAGCAGCTACTCTGGCCTGCGCACAGTTGCCCTTAACACACAGGGGAGAGACTTCCCCAGGGTTGCGAAAACAGAATGCTTCATTTCTACCAATAAACCCTACAACCTTTCTGTAATTCCCTTTCCTGGAGTAACAAAAGGTTTTTAGTGGTAGGAATCTTAAAAACATCTTAGATTCTGCCTTTGTCTCAGCCACTTCCTGTGTCTTTGAGCCTTTTCACTAGTCAACACACTTTTCTGCTTGGTAATTTCACCTTAGTGAATTTGTTGTAACTGGAATACCGTAATTTCGCCAATAATTTTATGATAGCACAGATTGATTATCCCCTGCCTGTTGCCTTCCCTACTAATGTCTCAGACCTCGAAAAGAGCCCTGAAAATCTCTAGGCCAAAAATAGTTCAGTTGCAGGACACGTAAAGGAGGTTAAACACTTAAAGGTCTCTATTGTTCTGGCTGGACCCTTCCAAAACTGACCCCAAAACCAACTACAAAACCTTCTTATACAAAGGAAGACATTGAAGGTCTTTAGACCATTGCATTCTGCGGCTCACGTAAAAGACTCATTATTCCTTGTACCAGCCCTTTTGGTTAACCCCATCCTGCCCATCAGAAAGGCCAATAGGCTCAGCAGCCACTTTGTACAAGATATAAAAGCCATTAACATGAGTATGCTTTCTTGCTTCCCTGTAATCCTAAATCCCAATTTCATCCGACCTCTCTGAAACAGCTACTTACTGTAGACAGTGGTGTATCTAGACCTCATATTCTTTAGGACACTTGCAACCAAACACATAGTTTGTATTTGGGAAGGCATCATTTGGGAAAACAAACAATACGCATAGACAATTTATGTATGCCCCAGGGGCTTACAAAGCACCCTCTTATTTTGCCTAAATGCTCAACCATAACCTTAGAGATAGCCTATTCTTACACAGTATGATGACCTTCTGTTATGCTCTTCTGATGGAGAGCCTTGCAAAATTGATTTCCTCCATTTGAACACAGCGTTAACGTACAAGGACACAGTATCTCTAAGAATAAACTTTAATTTTATCTGATCCAAGTACATTATCTAGGCCATGACATCACACAAAGTAGAGTTTTTTCTCTTTATGTATTGGAAGCTATTTGGGATTTGCCCCCACCCAATTACCAATATATAACATCAAAGATTTCTCAGTTTCATAGGATACTATAGACATTGGTTCCTAATTTTTTGAATGGTTGCCCCTTTATATGTTCTTCTAAGAGCAGACATACCCAAGCTCTTGCCATGGATGTATTCTCTAGAGACAGCTTTCAGTAACTTAAAGGATTCCCTTCAGTTTTAGTGTATGTGCTGCCAAAGCAAGCACATAGGATTTCCTTCAAAATCTTCCTCTTGAACTCCACAATTATGATAAACCTTCCTGTGTACACATGAAAAATCAGTACCAGTTTTGGGGTTCCAAATCAAAAGCTGATTTTGACCTCTACTTGACCCTAGCAAAGGCCTACCCATCCTTGTTTGTATGTAGCAGCAGTAGCCACAAAGTTAATGGAAGCACTTGATCATTAGGATTTCTATCTATCTATGATCCCTTTAACTTAATTTTTGCATATGGTGTGAGATAAGGGTCCAATTTCATTTTTTTTGCATGTGACTCTCCAGTTGTCCCAGCATCATTGTAGTGCACATTAAGCTTTTGATTGCTGAGGCATCCATTTCAAAAGACATCCATGTTGAACAAACACATTGCCAGCAGATGACACAGCAACTAGCAAAACCAGCTACGGATTTAGGCTGCCTCAATCCATGAAGTTTCCTCTTTCAGAAAGCACTGGGTGCTCTGGCTGGGTGGTTCAGTTGGTTGGAGCATCATCCCATGTACCAAAACATTGCTGGTTCAATGCCTAGGCAGGGCACACACCTAGGTTTCAGGTTAGATCCCTAGTCAGGGCATGTAAGGGAGGCAACCAATAGATGTTTCTCTCTTGCATCTCTTGCTCCTTTCCTCTCTCTCTAAAAGCAATGGAAACATATCCCAGGGTAAGCATTAAAAAAAGGAAGACAGACCTAAATAACTGACAATTTCAGTGACCCTGCTTCTCTGTTCCCATGACCTAATTCCTGCTCTTACACTTTAAATTAGCCAAAAAAGAGTGAACCTGCAAAACCCTAGACACTCTACTCTTGGACCCTAATAAAGACAGAGCCCCAGATCTGTGTGTTCTCTCTCTACCCGTGACCTTGGTATGTGTCCCTCTGGCATGCTGTGCACCCTCCAGGACTTGTGAACAATAAATGTTGTTCCACGAAGTTCCCTGATGGTTTTGCTAAAGTGCATCCTGCAATCATAACAAGAACCACAAGGGCCATTCCAGCCACAGCATTCACCCAGGGGGAAATGTTTGTGGGGCTTGCTCCGAGTATTATGAGACCAGTCAAGTGCCTCAGGCGTTCCAACCCAATAGCATCACTATCAATAGCCTGGGACTGAAATAAAACCGTTTGTTAAGGACATTATTCTTTTCCCATTGAGTGGTCTTGGCACCCTCATTAGAATCCAATTGGTCATAGATGTGTGAGTTTATTTCTGGATTCTCAATTTTATTCCATTGATCAATGTGTCTATGTTTATTCCAGTAGCACACTGTCTTAATTAGTTTTGTAGGAAGTTTTGAAATTGTGAAGTATCAGTCTTCCAACTTTGTAATTCTTTTTCAAGATTGTGTTGGCTATTCTGGATCTTTGGTATCTCCATATGTACTTTAAGATCACCTCGTTGTCTGCATGAAAGGCAGCTGGCATTTTGATAGGAATTGCATTCAATCTGCAGATCAATTTGGGTAGTATTGCCATTTCAACAATATTAAGTGTTTTAATATATCGCTATGGAATTATCTTTCCATTTATTTAAAATTTCTTTAATTTCTCTCATTGATGTTTCATAGTGATAGGGGACTCAAGACCTGGAAAATTTTAGCTTAAGAAAAAAGTTATTAAGCCTAGCAAGTAATGCGTATGTTAAAGCTTTTTTTCAGAAACTGCAGAGACAGCCCATCCTGGCTCCTGGGAAACAGCCGGCCTCCTGGGGCCTCTAGCTGGCTAGAGATTACCGCCTGGGGATGAGTTGGAGGCATCCTGGCCTTTGTATCAACAAGGAGACAGACCCAGATGCTCCCCCTCCCTTGGGAACAACTAAATGCCCAGAACAGGAAGACCTAATCCTCCCTGAATTTCAAAGCCCTCACCGAACCTTGTTTGTCTTCCCCACCTCCCTTATAAAAATTCTGGCCAGGAAAGAGAAGGGAAGATGGTTTGTTAGGGTATGAACCCGCCATCTTCTCAGATCGCTGGCCATCTGGATAAAGTGTTCATAAAGGTTCAATCGCTGTCATTGCTTATTGGGTTTGGTAGTGACAGGCAGCCCGAACGCCAGCGTCTTTTCCAGTTACAATAGTTTTTAGTGTACAAACATTGCCTGTCTTTTGTTAGATTCATTTCTAAGTATGTTATTCTTTTTGAGGCTATGGTAAGTAGAAGTGTTTCCTTAATTTTGTTTTTTGATTGTTCATTGTAATTCCATAAATACAATTGATTTTCGTATATTAACTTTGTATCAATAGACAACCTTGTTGAACTTCTTTATTAGCTTAAATGGGTTTGTTTGTGTGAATTTCATTCATATATATACATATATGTGTATATAATATAAAAAAGATTTTATATACATATGTATATATATAAAAGATTTTAACCCTGCTGGTGTGACTGTGGATTGAGTGCTGGCCTGCGAACCAAAGGGTTGCTGGTTTGATTCCCAGCCAGGGCACATGCCTGGGTTGTGTGGTCCCCAGAAGGGGATGCATGAGAGGCAAACACACATTGATGTTTCTCTGCCTCTCTTTCTCTCTCCCTTCCCCTCTGTCTAAAAATAAAATAAATAAAATCTTTAAAAAATATATATGTTTAAAAGATTTTATTATCTCCGAATAGTGACAATATTACTTTCTAATATGGATGTTTTATTTATTTTTTTCTTGCCTAGTATCCTGGATGGATCCTCCAATATAATGCTAAATACTAGTGATGCAAGAAGGCACTATGTCTTGTTCCTGACTCAATGGTTATTTATCACTATGTTGTTCAGTTTTTACATATTTGTGTTTCCAAATTTCCTCCTGTTATTGATTTATAATTTTATTGATTGGAAACTATACTTTGTATGATTCCGATTCTTTTAAATTTATTGAAACTGAGTTTGTACTCTAACATATGGTATATTATAGAGACTATTTCATGTGCTCCTGAGAAGAATAGGTACACTGCTATTGTTGGGTAGAGTGTTCTATAGATATCTGTATCTAGTTGCTTTATAATGTTATTCAAGTTTCTATTTCCTTATTGAACTTCTACCTAGTTGTTTTACCCATTATCAAAGTGCAGTATTGAAATCTCTAACTGTTATTGCTGAATTGTCAATATCTCTACCAATTCTGTCTACTTTTGCTTTATGTATTTTGAGACTTTACATACATATGTTTATAATATGTATTCCTGATGGACTTTCTTGTCATTATAAAATGCCCTTCTTAATCTCTAGTAACAATTTTTGTCTTAAAATCTATTTTGTCTGATATTAGTATAACCACTCCAGCCATTTTTAAGTTTCGATTTGCATGATGTATTTCTTTTTTCTTTAAAGATTTTTTCTTTCTTTCTTTCTTTCTTTCTTTCTTTCTTTCTTTCTTTCTTTCTTTCTTTCTTTCTTTCTTTCTTTATATAGAGAGAGGAAGGGAGGGAGAAAGAGAGGTAGAGAAATATTGATGTGCGAGAGATAAATCAATCAGTTGCCTCTCCATCAGTTGCCTCTCCCAAGCCCCCAACTGGGAACCTGGCCCACAATCCAGGCATGTGCCCTGACTGGGAATCAAACTGGCAACCTTGCAGTTTGCAGGCCAGTACTCAATCCACTGAGCTACAACAGCCACAGCTGCATGGTATATTTCTTTCTATCCTTTTAATTTCAACCTCTGTGTCTTGGAATCTAGAATATATCTCTTTCAGACAGTTTATAGTTGGGTCATGTCATTTTTATCCCTCCTACCAATATCTGCTTTTTCATAGTAGTATTTAGTTACTTTGCATTTAGTGCAGTAACTAATGAGGTAGGATTTATATCTGACATTTTCCACAAAGGACTCTATTGAGAGCAGGTATGTTAGTGATGAATTATCTTAGTACATGTTTATCTGGGAATGTTTTAACTTCTTCATTCTGAAGAATAGTTTGCTGGATATAGAATTCTTGGTTGGCAGTCTTTTTCTTTTAACACTTAGAATGTCTGTCATTCCCACTGATTTCTGAACTTCATTGTTTCTGATGAGAAACTAGCTGTTAATGTTATTGAGGATCTCTTGTTTGCACAGTCATTTTTCTCTTGCTACTTTCAAAATTCTTTGTCTTTTGACAGTTTTTCTATTATGTGTTGAAGTGTGGATCTCACTGAGTTTATCCTAAGAGTTCACTGAGCTTCTTGGATGTCCAGAGTAATGTTTTCCATCATTTTTTGGCAATTATTTCTTTAAATATTCTTTCTGCCTATTTAACCTCTCCTCTCTTTTTGAGGCTTCAGTTATGCTTGTGTTGTTTCACATGATGATTTTTACAGGTCTCTGAGATTCAATTCATTTTCTTCATTCTTTTAAATTTTGATTCCTCAGGATGAATAATCTCAATTGAACTTTTTTCACGTTACCTAATTCATTTGCCTGTTGAAATCTGTTGTTGAATCCACTTAGCGAATTTTTCATTTCAGTAATTTTACTTTGCAAGTCCAGAATTTTATGGGGTTTTTTTGTAATTTCTCTTTATTGATTTTCTCTCTTTGGTAAGACATCATTTCATACTTTTATTCTTCAGATGTAATTCCTTTTACTTCTTTGAGCATAGTTATAATAGGTAATTTGAAATCTTTGTCAGCTTTCTTAGATAATGTTTCTGTTGACTGTATTTTTCTCTATATAGGATACACTCTTCAGTTTCTTTGCATATTTCATAATTTTCTGTTGAACGCTGGACATTTTAATGATATGATATGACAACTCTATCAATCAGATTCTCACTCCCTTGGGATTTCTTTAATGATTTTCCTGGACTAATTCTGTCAAGTCTGTATTATTTGTCATATGAACTCTTTGCTCAGGAAGCTTAGTAGCCAGCTAATGATTGAACAGAGTTTTCCTCAAATATTTTGAATGAATAAATGTTCTTCCTTTTGCTAAATGACTCAATGTGCATACTGGAGCACAGTTTCAGTGATTTGCCAGGCACTTTACACCTCTTGTTAGGTTTCACTTCATGTTTGTGCAAAGCCTCAAGGTCAGCTACCAGTGAGACATTAGGGCCTTCTCAGGTCTTACCTGGGCATGCAAACAGCTTACGTGTGGCCTTATAGATTGCCAGGACTATGTCAGATCTTTTCAAATCTCTCCATGGACATCTTATTCTAGAGTTTTTCATTAATTTTTTATCAGCCTCTTGTTAGCCCTACTATTAACAACATATCTGGCAGCTTCAATGTTAAGCAATTACCACTGATTGTTTTTGATAAATGCCTGTAGATAGGGTTAGTTCCAGAAATTGAGTTCTGATTCAGGTCAACTAAAGGCAGTCTCTGAGAATGGCACTTTACTGTTAGACAAGTCAAATAGTGATAATTCTCTGAGATTGGGGCTTTTGTGGGAGCTCCAAACCCATTATTCCCCTTTTAGTAGCTGCTAGTTTGTTGGTTTTCATAGCTACTGTAGTTGTGAGGCTGTTGGTTTTTAATGATGCTTTGAATCTGGATAAAGGGAAATTGGATTAGGGAAAGTTAAAACCCCCCAAAGCTCATTGTTCTTACTGATATTCAACCAATTTTCTTCATAAAACACTACTCAGATTATTGAAAGCCTCTGTTTAATTTCAAGGATTTAAAAATTGATATTTTTGAGAGTTTTTCTATATTTTTCATTGCCTTTATGGAGGAGCTGATTTTCAGAGGTTCTTTTTTTTTTTTGCCTCTTTTTATTTTTTTATTATTTAAAAATTATTTTTGACTTCCAACCAAGATGGAGGTGTAGTTGGACACACTGTGCCTCCTCTCACAACCAAGATTAAGGACAACAAAAATATAGAACCAAAAAAAAAAAAACCCCAACCAGGACAGATAGAAAATTGAATTGTACAGAAGTCCAACAATGATTCACCCAGACGGGTAAGAGGGCCGCGGTCAGCGGCCAGCAAAGTCAGCGGCCGGCAAAGAGGGGTCCCAGCAGGAGAAGGTGGTGGCTGGTGGTCCCAGGCCCATGGTCACCCTAGGCGCACAGGTGGCGGTTGCCGAACATGAGGAGGCAATGAGCAGACCAAGCGGGGTGCACAAGGTGGTTGACCACGGACACACATTCATGTGCAGATAAACCACGCAAAAATGGGCAGCAAGACAGACTGTGTGACACAGGGCCTCAGCACCAGGAAGTGAAGCCTGGAGACGCTGATTGAAAACAATTGTAGGGGCTGAGGTGCCAGGAGGGAGTCCCAGCCTCGCAGGAGAGCTCGTTGGGGAGATCCACAGGGTCCTGGAGCATACGCAGGACTGCCCACATGGAGGTCAGCACCAGAGGGGCCCAATTTGCTTGGGGAAAGTGGCTGAAGGGACTGGGATCCACGAGAGAGCAGAGCAAGCGCCATTGTTCCCTCTTGGACCCCACCCCCCCACATCCAGCATCACAACCCAGCAACTGGGTTCCCCCACCCTGGTGAATGCCTAAGGCTCTGCCCCTCACTACGTAACAGCCGCAACCAGACTAAAAAACAAAACAACAACAACAACAACAAAAACAAACAAAACAAAACAAAAAACCCAAGGATGGCTCAAATGGGAGAACAGATCGGGGCCCCAGAGCTAATTCATCTAAGTGACCAAGAGGTAGTCAACCTATCAGATGGACAGCTGAAAGCACTGGTAGCCAACCTATCAGAAGCACAGTTCAAAGCACTGGTGATTAGGAAGCTCACAGAATTGGTTGATTTTGATTGCAAATTGGATGAACAAATGAAGGCTACAATAAGTGAAATGAAGAAAAACACACAGGGAACCAATAGTGATGGGAGGAAAACTGGGACTCAAATCAAAGGAGTGGACCAGAAGGAAGAAAGAAACAACCAAACAGAAAACAAGGAAGAAACAAGAATTCAAAAAAATGAGGAGAGGCTTAGGAACCTCCAGGACATCTTTAAACGTTCCAACATCTGAATTATAGGGGTAACAGAAGGGGAAGAGGAAGAGCAACAAATTGAAAATTTATTTGAACAAAGAATAAAGGAGAACTTCCCCAATCTGGCAAAGGAAATAGACTTCCAAGAAGTCCAGGAAGCTCAGAGAGTCCCAAAGAAGGTGGACCCAAGGAGGAACACACCAAGGCACATCATAATTACATTAGCCAAGATTAAAATGAAGGAGAAAATTCTAGAAGCAGCAAGGGATAAAGGCACAGTCACCTACAAAGGAGTTCCCATCAGACTGTCAGCTGATTTCTCAAAAGAGACCTTCCAGGCAAGAAGGGGCTGGAAAGAAGTATTCCAAGTCATGAATGCCCAGGACCTACATCCAGGATTGCTCTATCCAGCAAAGCTGTCATTTAGAATGGAAGGGAAGACAAAGTGCTTCTCAGATAAGGTCAAGTGAAAGGAGTTCATCATCACCAAGCCCTTATTATATGAAATGTTAAAGGGACTTATCTAAGAAGAAGAAGATAAAAAATATGAACAGTAAAAAGACAGCAAACTCACAGATATTAACAACCACACCTAAAACAAAAGCAAACTAAGCCAACAACTAGAACAGGAGCAGAAACACAGAAATGGAGATCACATGGAGGGTTGGCAACAGGGGAGTGGGAGGAGGAGAGAGGGGGAAAAGGTACAGAGAATAAGTAGCATAGATGGTGGGTAGAAAATAGACAGGGGGAGGGCAAGAATAGTGTGGGAAAAATAGAAGCTAAAGAACTTATGAAACATGGACATAAACTAAAGGGGGGAATGTGGGTGGGAGGGGATGGGCAGGGTGGAGGGTAATGATGGGGGAGAAATGGGACAACTGTAGTAGCATAATCAATAAAATATAATTTTAAAAATTATTTTTATTTTTAATTACAGTTGACATACATTATTATTAGTTTCAGGTGCACACCCAGTGATTAGACATTACATAACTTAATAAGTGGTCATCCTGATAAATCTCACACCCATCTGACACCATACACAGTTATTAGAATATTATTGACTATATTCTCTATGCTGCACTTTACATCCTCATGACTATTCTGAAACAACACATCTGTCCTTAATACCTTCACCTTTTTCACCATCCCCCCCAACATCCCTCACATCTGGCAAGCATCAAAATGTTCTCTGTATCTATGATTCTGTTTCTGTTTTGCATGTTCATTTATTTTTTTTAGATTCAATTGTTGATACATATGTATTTATTGCCATTTTATTGTTCATATTTCTGATCTTCTTCTTAAAGAAGATGCTTTAACATTTCATATATACTGGTTTGGTGGTGATGAACTTAGTTTTTTCTTTTCTGGGTAGTTCTTTATCTGTCCTATTCTAAATGATAGCTCTACTGGGTAGAGTAATCTTGGTTGTAGGTCCATGCTTTTTATCACTTTGAATATTTCTTGCCAATCCCTTCCGGCCTACAAAGTTTCTTTTGAGAAATGGGCTGACAGTCTTATTGGTGCTGCCTTATAGGCAAGTAACTGCTTTTCCCTTGTTGCTTTTAAGATTCTCTCTTTGTCTTTACTTTTAGTTATGATGTGTCTTGGTGTGGGTCTCTACAGGTTCATCTTGTTTGGAACTCTCTGCACTTCCTGGACTTTTATATCTTATTTCCTTTACCAAGTTAGGAAAGTTTTCTGTCATTTCTTTCAAATAGGTTTTCAATTTCTTGGCTGCTTTCTTCTCCTTTTGGCACCCCCATGATGTGAATGTTAAAGTTATCCTAGAGGCTTTTTACACCATTCTCATTTTATTTATTTATTTATTTAATTATTTAAAAATATATTTTTCATTATGCTACTACGGTTGGCCCATTTCCCCCCTTTATTCCCCTCCACCTTGCACACTCCCTCCCACCCACATTCCGCCCCTTTAGTTCATGTCCGTGGGTCATACATATAAGTTCTTTGGCTTCTACATTTCCTATACCATTCTTAACCTCCCCCTGTCTATTTTCTACCTACCATTTATGCTATTTATTCCCTATTCCTTTCCCCCTCTCTCCCTCTCCCACTTCCTCACTGATAACCCTCCATGTGATCTCCATTTCTGTGATTCTGTTCTAATTGTTTGCATAGTTTGTTTTAGTTTTAGATGTGGTTGTTAATAACTGTGAGTTTGTTGTCATTTTACTGTTCATATTTTTTATCTTCTTTTTCTTAGATAGGTGCCTTTAAGATTTCATATAATAAAGGCTTGGAGATGATGAACTTCTTTAACTTGATCTTATCTGGGAAACACTTTATGTGCCCTTCCATTCTAAATGAAAGCATTGCTGGATAGAGTCAACTTGGATGTAGGTCCTTGACTCTCATGACTTGGAATACTTCTTTCCAGCCCCTTCTTGCCTGTAAGGTTTCTTTTGAGAAATCAGTTGACAGTCATATGGGAACTCCTTTGTAGGTAACTGTCTCCTTGTCTCTCGGTGCTTCTAGGATTCTCTCCTTATCTTTAATCTTGAGTAATGTAATTATGATGTACCTTGGTGTGTTCCTCCTTGGGTACAAGTTTTTTGGGACTCTCTGAGCTTCATGGACTTCCTAGAAGTCAATTTCCTTTGCCAGATTTGGGAAGTTCTTCATTATTTTTTGAAATAAGTTTTCAATTTCTTGCTCTTCCTCTTCTCTTTCTGGTACCCCTATGAGTTGGATACTGGAATGTTAAAAGATATCCTAGAGGTTCCTAAGCCTCTCCTCCTTTTTTTGAATCTTCTTTCTTCATTTTGTTCTGGTTGAATGTTTCTTTCTTCCTTCTGGTCCACACCATTCATTTGAGTCCCAGTTTCCTTCCCATTACTGTTGGTGTCCTGTACATTTTCCTTTATTTCACTTAGCATAGCCTTCATTTTCTCATCTAATTTTTGACCATATTCAACCAATTCTGTGAGCACCCTGATTGCCAGTGTTTTGAACTGTGCATCTGTTCATCACTTAGTTGTATTTCTTCATCACTTAGTTGTATTCTCTTCATCACTTAGCTATCTCTTCATCACTTAGTTGTATTTTCTCTGGAGCTTTGATCTGTTCTTTTTGGGGGGCCATTTTTTTTTTGTCTCGGTGCACCTGTAGTAAGGGGAGGAGCCTTAGGTGTTCACCAAGGCAGGGCAACAGACATGGCTGTGTTGTGGCACTGTATGTGGGGGAGGGTTCTGAGAGGGAACAATGCTGCTTGCTCCATTCTCTGCTGGTTTTCAGTCAGTTCCCCCACTACCCACAATGAAGTTGGGCCCTTCTGGTGCTGATTCCCAGGTGGGTGGGCTTGTGTACGTTCTAGGACCCTGTGGATCTCTCCAATGAACTCTTCTGTGAGGCTGGGAGTTTCTCCACTGCTGCCTCAACCCCCACAGGTGTTTTCAGTCAGAGGTTTTGAGGCTTTATTTCCCCACATTGAAACTACATTGCATGGTCTATCTTGCTCCCTAGTTGTTCCTCTCAGTTTATCTGCATGTGAATGTGGGAATGCTGAGCCCACAATCCGCCGCTTCAGTGGGTCCGCTAGCTGCCACTTTGCCCTAGTCCTCTCTGCCCAGCTGCCCATCTCTGCCCCTTCTACTAGTCTGGATGAATACTTTTTCTTTAACTCCTTGGTTGTCCTACTTCCATACAATTCAATTTTCTGTCAGTTCTGCTTGTTTTATGCTTTTAAGTTTGTTGTTATTTTCCTTCCTTTGGTTGTGCGAGGAGGCAGTGTGTCTACCTATGCCTCCATCTTGGCCAGAAGTCTGAAATCCTATTTTTTTATTCTTAGAGAGAGGGGAAGGGAGGGAGAAAGAGAGGGAGATAAAAATCAATGTGTGGTTGCCTTTTGCCTGCTCCCTACTGGGAACCTGGCCTGAAACCCAGGAATGTGCCCAAAGTGAGAACTGAACCAGTGACTTTTTGGCTCACAGGCCAGCACTCAATCCAGTGAGCCACACCAGCCAGGGCTATACTATCCTCATTTTTGTGGACTCTTTTTTTTTTTTCTTCTTACTGTTCTGACTGGGTGTTTTTTGCTTATATTCCAAAGCACTGATTTGATCCTTGGCTTCATCCACTCTACTGTTGACTTTATTTCAATTAGTTTATCCTTCATTTCTGATTGGTTCCTTTTTTATGCTGTTGAGGTTCTCACGAAGTGCACTGAGCATTTATATAACCAGTATTTTGGACTCTTCATCTAGTAGATTGCTTGTTTCCATTTTGTTTAGTTCTTTCCTGGAGTTTTGTTCTGTTCTTTCATTTGGGCCATGTTTCTTTGTCTCCTCATTTTGGTAGCCTTCCTGTGTTTGTTTCTATGTATTAGATAGAGCTGCTATGTCTCTCAGGCTTGGTAGAATGTTCTAATGTAGTAGGTTTCCTATAGGGTCCAGTGGCACAGACTGCTCTATCACCCAAGCTGGGTACTTGAGGTATGCCCACCATGTGGACTGTGTACACTTTCCTGTTGTAGTTGAGCCTTGATTGCTGTTGATAGGTCAATGGGAGGGATTTACCCAGGTTGAGTAGCTACAAGCACTGGCTGTGACCACTGACCACCAACCTCTGACCACCATGGAGAATGAGTTGTGCAGGGACCCCCTCCACAGACTAGGACTTACTTTAGCAGGGCTCTGGTGCCCATTGAGTCTGTTCCTTGAATATGTCACTTGTTTGGGAGGTGGTTGGGTGGTGGTGCTTCTATGTGGTCTGAAGCTGTTCACTGCCTCTGAGGCCTCTCGGGAGGTGCAGGCCAAGGTCAGCCACCATCTGTGTTCTACCCAGGGCCACTTGGCATAAGCTACAAAGTTATCTGCAGATGGCTGCTACTTGTGTTGGGCTTGGAGGTGCCCAGTTGAGGCCAAGATGTGAACCAAGGCTGGCTTCTACTGTTCCAGGCCTGGGGCCACTTAGTGAGAAGTATAGGGCTTGCTGAGGCCAGATGCTTCTTGTTTGAAAAAATTTAGGAAAATCTGAAGCATGAGCCAAGACAAATCATTGGTGCCCTGACTGGTGTGGCTCAGTTATTTGGGCATTATCCCACAAGGTGAAAGGTGGCCAGTTCAATTCCTGGTCAGGGTACATGCCTAGGTTGCAGGTTTGGATCCTGGTTGGGGCATGTGCAAGAAGAAGCTGATTGATGTTTCTCGCTCACGTTGGTGTTTCTCTCCCTCTTTCTCCCTTCCTTCCTCTCTGTCTAAAATTAAATAAATAAAATCTTAAAGAACAAAAAAGACAAGCCATTCATATGGAAAAGTCACTGGAAACAGCATGGTTGGGTGGGGTGGGGCCTCAGGGAATCACCAGGGCAGGGCAAAAAGTGTGAGCCAGGTTGATGGAGTCTCAGATGTGGCACCTGCCTGTTGGCTCTGTGGGGAGAGGGCTCAGCAAAGGAACAATTGCCTCTGCCACTCCTGTCTGGGAGAAAGCTGCCACTCCAGCCTAGCTCTTGCCCTGACACCAAATAATTGAGTTCCTCCCCATAGGTCTGTGGTGCCTTTGAAGCTGTGCTTCCACCCTGGAGCTAAGAGGGAGTCCAAGTAAGTCTGTGCGGGCCCTTTCAGAGGAATTACGTGATGCTCCAGAAGTTTACTTCTTCCTCAGCCTCATTCTATGCTGGTTTTTACAGCCAGAAGTTATGAGGACCTCTCTTCTTGGCACTGGAATCCTGGGCTGGGAGGGGGGCCTGGTGTGGGGCTGGGATGCCTCGCTCCTCAGAGGGGACCTCTGCAGCAGAAATATGCCTCCGAATTTTTATTCACTATGTGTTGGTGTGGGATCAGCCCATTCAGCATCTTTGCCCCTCCTACCAGTCTCAATTTGTTTTCTTTAATTCCATAATCGTAAGACTTCTATTCAGCTTGATTTCTGGCAGTTCTGAATGATGGTTGTTCTGTAGTTTAGTTGTAATTTTGATGTGGTTGTGAGAGGAGAAGAGTACCATGTTTACTTATGCTGCCAACTTGACCAGAAGTCAGTTTTCAGAGGTTCTTAATGCCATTCTGGAAACTGGAAAACACTCCAGCTTTCTTTTCTTTTGTATTAGCCTGGTATATAATTTTACATCTTTTTACTTCTTTTGGTGTCTTTATTTTAAAGGGAGTTTCTTGAAGGTCTTATGTAGTTAAATATTACTTTTTAAATCAAATTTGACAGTCTCTGTTTTTTAATGGGATCTTAAGAAGATTTAATTTTAAATTGTTTATTGGTATGTGGATTTAAAGCTACTTACTTGCCATTTTATTTTATTTTATTCATGGTTCTCTCTTTCTCTCTCCCTCTTTTGCCTTCTCTTGGATTAAGTATTGTTTGTGATTCTCTTTCATTGTCTTACTAGCTCTAGTGCTTTAGATTTTCTGTTTTGTTTTGTTTCCAGTAATTGCTTTATGATCCTTTGTATAGCTCTTTAACTTATTGCTGTCTACTTTAAAGTAACATACCACTTCACAGATAATACAAGAACCTACAGTGGTACACTTTCATTTCTCCACTTCTGATCTGTGTCTTATCACTGTCATATAACTTATTTTTACATGCTATAAATCTGACCTCATATTTCTTATTTTAGTTTTAATATTCAATTATCTTTTAAAGCTATTAAAATAATTTTAATGTTTTTATAGCAACTCACATATTTATCAGCATTCTTTTTTTTTAAATTTTAATTGATTTTTTTTAGAGAGAATATTGATTTGTTGTTCCACCCATTTATGCATTATTGGTTGCTCTTTGTATGTGCCCTGACTGGGGGTCAAATGTGCAGCCTTGTTGTATGGGGACGGTTCTCTAACCACTTGAGCGACCTGGACAGGGCCTGAGTATTTTTACCAAATAAAACCATTTCTGAAAGGTGTATACCCATATAGTGGGTTGGCCAAAAGGTTTGTTTTTTCCGTAAGATGGCTCTAGTAGTGCTAAGTTGTTTTTAACTTCATTCGAAACAATTTTGTTAAATTGTATTGTGAGAGCTGTCACATCAGTGTGCATTTTTAAAAACTTATCAAAATTGGTGAATTTTTGTGTAGCCATTTTAATATCAAAGATGGAAGAAAATAAGCAATATTTTCAATACATCGTGCCTTATTATTTCAAGAAAGGTGAAAATGCAACTGAAATGCAAAAAAAAAAAAAAGATTTGTACAGTGTATAGAGAAGGTGCTGTGATGGATTAAATGCGTCAAAGCGTTTGTGAAGTTTTGTGCCACAGATTTCTAACTGGATGATGCTCCGGGGTTGGGTAGACCAGTTGAAGTTGATAGCGATCAAATCAAGACATTAATTGAGAACAAGCAACATTGTGCTATGCAGAAGATGGCTGACATACTTAAAATATCTAAATCAATAAAGTTGACTGGTAGAAATGAAAAATGTGACTTTTAGTTTATGAAAAAAACACACAGACTTTTTGGCCAAATATATACATACACTTATCTTTTGAAATAATTTTTATATATACATGCAAATATACATATAGAAATTATTTCAAAATATACCCCAAATACTTAATAGTGGACATTTGTATTGGGGGAAGTGTATGATACCATGTGGATGAATCAGTTGTAGGATGAAAACTTTTCACTGAATACCTTTTCACATTTTTAGTTTTTATGTTTGTGAATACATTAACTAATCTAAAGTTAATTGCTTAAAATTACTTGTAAGACACACTGGAACAATTCGTGAACCTATTGTGAACTCAGCCACTGCAGCGCCGCTGCGGCTCTCTAACCAGTGCCGCCTCCAGCTTGGCGCTCCAGCCCAAGGACAAGGGAGGTCAGTGAAGAGGTCTGTATACCAAGGCTCCTGCGAAGCGGAGTGCCCACAAAACTGAGGGTGGTAAAGCACCAAGGAATCAGCTGGCTACCAAAGTTGCTTAAAACTGCGTCCTTTACTGGAAGAGCGAAGAAACCTCATCGTTACAGGCCTGGTACCATGGCACTTTGTGAAATTAGACGTTATCCCAGCAAACTTCTGATTTACAAACTTCTCTTCCAAGATCCAGTGTGAGAACTTGCTCAGGACTTCAAACAGATCCATGCTTCCAGGGTGCAGCTGTTGGTGCTTTGCAGGAGGCGAGTGAGGCCTGTCTGGTTGGCCTTTCTGAAGACACCAACCTGTGGGCTATCCATGCCAATCATGTAACAATTATGCCAAAAGACATCCAGCTAGCATGCCACATTCATGGGGAACATGCTTCAGCATACAGTATGATGAGGCTTTGGCTGGTGTGGATTGACTGTTAGCCTGTGAACCGAAGGGTCGCCAGTTCAGTTCCTGGTCAGGGCACACGCCTGGATTGTGGACCGGGCACACGCCTGGATTGTGGACCAGGCCCCCAGTTGGGGGCGTGCACGGTATTTCTCACACATTGATGTTTCTCTCCCTCTCTTCCCCTCTCTCTAAAAATCTTTAAAAGTATACACTATGATGGGAAACATTTCATTCTTTAAAAAAAAATTTCTCTTCTTTCTTTTATTGGTAGTTTTGAATGTTAGATTTTTTTCATTGAAGTCAAAAGGTACCCAGGCCTATGACTGCAACTAGAAAATAGGGGATAGAAATCATATATTGGCAATTTTTCCATTTTCATTTGTGTGTGAATTTTTTTAATATAAATTCGGGGACATAAAAAATTAATGCAAGTCAAAGTGTTTCAGTGAACAAGTTTCAGAAGTTCAACTTTATAACAATGTAAATAAACCTGTTAAATTTTCCTGGACAATGCCAGCATTTGGATTTTTTAAAACAAGTAAATTTTGCCCTGGCTTGTGTAGCTCAGTAGATTGAGAGTGGGCCTGTGAACCAATAGGGTCATTGGTTCAATTCCCAGTCAGAGCACATACCTGGGTTGGACCCAGTTGGGGGTCCATGAGGGGCAACGACACATTGACATCTCTCTTTCTCCTTCCGTTCCCCTCTCTAATAAAAAATAAATAAATAAAATCTTAAAAAAAACAAAGTTAGTATCTTAGCAGTGATATTATATTTAAAAAAATAAAAACAAGTAAATTTCTTACTGCTGGCAACTAAACGGTACCTGGAGCACTTGCACCGCCACACAGCAGGCTCCCTCCGCTCGCTCACTGCGCTTTTCTGCGTAGTCCATGCACACGCGCGCACATGTTTGTGATGTCCTCAGTCTTCTGTGCTGCTCCTGTGAGTTTGCTGGTAAAATACATTAAACTATTTGTTAAAGAACTATTCATGAGCCAAAGAATAAAATATAATGGGGAATTACAATATATTTAGAACTGAATGACAGTAAAACCCATACATTTCGAAACTTGTAAAAAGTACCTCAAACAGTGTCAAGAGGAACATTATTCATTTTAAATGCATTTGTGGCAGAAAGTAGATTGAGGCTAAATTGGCAAGAATCCCTGTCTAAAAATTAAAAATATAATAATAGTGCAAATTTAAGGAAACATTTTGTTTCCTTAACAATTACTCCTGACTATATAATGAAGTTAACTTGAACAAATCTACTGTTTCAATGAAAATACTGAATGAAATATTATTTTTAAAAGCTTTTAAGTGTATTGCTGGGCTGGCATGAAAGACATCTCTAAATTCCTACTTTGAATTGCAAGCGGAATTCTGGAAGTCCAATGCTCCAGTGTTCACTTTGAGGTTTTCTGACCAACCCTGAGGCCTTGGGCATTTTGATCGCTACATGGATCATAGGTCCTAGAATGTAATGGGAGATGGCTACTAATAGTAGAACCCGAAGGACGGCACCCCGGTGTAAAAATAAACATAAACCCTGTTGTAAAAAAAAAACAAAACAGGTGATAAGGAAGCATACCTGGCTTGACTTTAGTATTGGAGAAAATGAGGAGAAAAATTTCCCTGGATAATTTATAACAACAAGCCATGTGGGATAGCCAGCGTCTACCTTGGTTCCAGTGATCTCTGCCTTCTGACAATCACACTCTAGTATAAAGTCACCACCTACATTGAACAGGGCTTACTTACATAGCTAAAAGGGTATTGTAGAAGTGACTATGTGTGAGTTCTGAGGTTAGGTCACATGAGATATTGAGGCTTCTGAATTTCTCTCTCTCGGGACACTCCTGCTGGGAGAAGTCAGCTGCCATGTCCTGAAACTGATTGTCATCAAGCAAACTGTAAATAGGAACTAAGGCCACTTCTTAGCAACCAGACTGGCTTGTGAGGCCTGTGAGTGAGCCACCCGGCAAGTGTGTCCTTTAGTCCCAGTGAAGTCAAGCCTTAGGTAACGGCTGTCCCTGAAGGCTAAAAGGCTTAAGTATAACCTCAGGTGAGATCCTGAGCTAGAACCACCCAGCTAAGCTACTCCCAGATTGTAAAGACCAAGTAAAGATAATAAGTGGTTATTGTTTTAAGCAGCTAAATTACGTAATTTGTTATGCAGTAGATAACTAATATACCAGCCCTCAAAAACGTTTTTGGTCTGAATTTCTGTTGCCTGTGTGGTCTGAAAAATTCAAGTAAAAATTTGACAAGAGGCAGAAATGAATACACATTTTCTTAGGTAGTGCTCATTTTCAACCCAGGCTTCAAAGAGTTACTGAAGATAAATATAAAAAAATATAATAGTTCACATTAAAAATCACAAAACACGTACATGCACAAAACACCATGAGTGAGAGCCAGAGAAAAAATAGACAACAGAAGCAGAAATGCGAAGACTCCATATATTGAATTTTTATCAGTCATAAAATCTAAAATGATTATAGAAATAAAAGCAGGAAAAGAAAATATGAGTAGGAAATAAGAAACTATATTGAACAACCAAGTGGGTTTTTAAAAAGTAGAACTATAAATTAAAAAATAGGATAAATAGTCTAGGGACTGATTAAACAGCAGGTTAGAAAACTGAAAAGACAACGAATGTACTGAGAAAAAGTTGAAAAGCATCCGTCTTTTCTGGAACACTGTCCATGGATTCAAAGATGGAAAAATGTGAAAGGCTAAGAGATATGGAGGACTGATGGAAACACTGTAACACGTATCTCAGTGGAGTTTCAGAAGAAAAAAATGGAGAGATGGCATGGAGAAATATTTAAAGATTAAAAATGACTGGGAATTTTCCAGGGTTGCTGAGAGATATTAATCCTCAGTTCTAGAAATCCCAACAAAATTCTGGAAGAATAAACAAAAAGAAACTCAACAGAAACGTATCAAAACTTAACTGTAAATTAGAAAAGAATTACAATCTTAAAAAGCAGAGAATTTCAAATAAAGTACAATAAAGATAAAAGTAAACACAGAAATTAATAAAAAAAAAGAAAAGAAATGACACCCTAGAGCAATCCATAAAAGCAAAGCAGGTGGCTCTGGCTAGTGTAGCTCAGTGGTCGGAGCACAAGCCTGTGAACCAAAGGGTCACTGGTTCGATTCCTACTGAGGGCACATGCCTGGGATGCAGGCCAGGTCCCCAATAGGGAGCGTGCCAGAGGCAACCACACATCAAGGTTTCTCTCCCTCTCTTTTTCCCTCCCTCCCCCACTGTCTATAAGGAGAAATAAAATCTTTAAAATTGTTTTAAAGAACCAAAGCAGGTGATTAAATAGACAAACTTATAGCAAAATCAGTAATATATAAATATTTAATAAATATTAAATTTACACATGAATAATATCAAGAATGAAAAGGGGACATAATTTATTTTACTAGGAGTCTTTAGGATATATTTGGCTTCATGTGACAGAAGACTTGATTAAGAGCTGTTTCAGCAATAAGACATTTAATTAAAGCATAGAATGGACTTTGGGAAAACAAAAATGCTTTCTCCATAAGCTTGTCACTAATCATTTTTTATACAAACTTCTTTTGAAGTAAAACATTCACACACGAAAGTACATAGATCAAGTGCATTGCTCAATGTGCTTCCACAAAGTGAACACATCCAAGTCAAGCAGCACCCAGATGGAGATACAGAACATTTCCATAAAACAGAACTTGTGGCAGTAATAATTTAAAGCTTAATCCTCTCTAATGCTTGTAGCTCTAGTGGGCTGACTCATATTTTATCAGCACAAGCATATTTCTGCCCACCAGTTCCTTAAGGAACTACGTACTGAAATGTTTTCTCCTAGAATTTAAATTCTTCCATCAGCCAAACCTGCCCATTAAATCCACAAGCTCTACCAGTTCTGCCAAGATTTTCAAGAGGGCAACACCTGTGGTCTGAGACCAGTGCCATCGTTCAAGGTTCAGGCTGCAGCAGTAGGTGTACACCCTGAGGCCGCCTCGGTCACTCAGCTGAGGGGTGTATTGTATTGCTAAAGACTTCATCTTTGCTGAAGGCCCAGCATGTGCAGCTTTGCTTTGTGGTAGTGCAAATATCCTAACATACACTGTAGTCATCTGCCAAGGTCAAAATATGAAGTGGCTTAAGACTTAAAGTCTCTTACAGAAGTTAGAAGCTAATGACACAACTGCAAAACCCCACCTGGCTTGATGCAACCTCTTAAATTGATGAAATCAAAATATGCTAAATATACACCAAAGTGTAAAACTCAAAGCTGCATACCCTACCTCACCAAAAGCCTCTTTGTGCATGTATTTTGTCTTCCAGAATTTAATTCCTTATTTATTTACCAGTATTCAGAATGCAATGTTGGAGTCTTTCAGGTTTATACCTACAAATTGTAGGCCTCTATTTAAAAACTGAATGTATTGGGGTGACATTGTTTAATAAAATTATATAGGTTTCAGGAGTACAATTCTATAATACATCATCTCTGTATTGTATTGTGTGTTCACAACCCCAAGTCAAATCTCTTTCCATCATCATTTATCCCCCCTTCACCTTCTTCTGCCTCCCTCCACCACCTCCTTCCCTCTGGTAATCACCACACTGTTGTCTGTGTCTAAGACTTTTTTTGCTTAATCCTTTTGTTACAGAACAGGCCCAAGGTGGGTGTACAATATACTATTACCGAAAGGACTCCCCACTAGGTTCACTTTGCCCACTGCTGGAGGAAAGATGTTTCTCAATGCCAGAGATTTGTGAAAAGGAAAGGAAATATTTATTTAAAGCTATATAGACTTAGAGTAGTGACCCAATGTCTTCATTAAAATATTAAAGTCTTTTAGGACACCCGCAGATGCACACAGTCCTTCCTTCTCCCTTGGCCCTAATCTGGGGTACCCTATCTCAGGAAAAGAAGTAGAAGTCCATGATTCAGGCTCCCAGCACCATCAGCTGTGTTGCTGCCAGGATCTCCAGTTAATCCAAAGCCATGTTGCACCTTCTCATGTCCCACCAGCAAGAGTCCTTTCATCCCTTTTCTTCCAGGCAAAGTCTCTCCTGTTTCCTAAGCCATGTGGCAAAAGGGAGCACCCCAAAGCCACATGGTCCTCACTCTCACCAAAGCTGCGGGGGGTCTCACTCTACCAAAGCTGTGTGGTTCTCTCCCTCACCAAAGCTGCAGGGGTCCCAACTCTGCCAAAGCCATGTGGTTCTCTCTTTGCATGGCTGTTGAGTCTGGGTTTAACTCCCCGCGCCAATCTTCCTCTGCACCCCCATTTTTGACTCCTCCCACAATCGGCTACACCTGCCAGCACTCCCGTATCCTTCCAGCTTTACTGGGCTGCCATAGTGAGTAGGCATGGGCAGGCATGGCCCCATGGCATGGAGCCAATCTTCTCCAAGCTCTCACACAGGCACTGTAACCAGGGGGAGCTGCCCCCCAGTTACATCTTGGGTGGAAGTCACTTCCATCCCCCTGGCTCAAAGCATGGCCATAGCTATTTAACATATCTATGAAACCAGTTAAAGGTTATAGATATGTTAAATGACCATGCCAGAGGTTGGCTGCAAAGCTGTTGCAGTACAAAATACTCTGCATGTTCCTGCTCCATGTGTCCCTTCCCCCAACTCACACCTGTAGAGGGTAGAGGAGAGGACATCCTACATATCTTTCTGATATTTCCTGGACACCTTGAGTTCTGGACCCCATTCCAAATCCCTATTTAGGGCCCCCCTCTTGGCTGCACCCTGTTACACTTTGACATTTTTCACCCAGTCCCCCAACACCCCTACCCTCTGACGGCTGTCAGTCTTTTCTCAATATCTATGAGTCTGTTTCTATTTTGTTTGTTATTTTATTAGATTCCACATACAAGTGATATCATATGGTACTTTTATTTGACTGGCTTATGTCACTTAGCATAATACTCTCCAGGTCCATCCATGCTGTCCCAAAAGCATTCCTTCTTTTTTACGGTCAAGTAACACTCCATTGTGTGATTGTATCACAGCTTTTTTAATATACTCATCTACTGATGGGCACTTGGGCTGTTTCCAAATCTTAGCTATTGTAAATAATGCTGCAATAAACATAGGGGTGCATATATTCTTTCAAATTAGTGTTCCAGATTTCTTCTGATATATTCCCGGAAGTGGAATTGCTGGGTCATAAGTAAGTTCCATTTTTAATTTTTTGAGGTAACCCCATACTGCTTTCCAGAGTGGCTGTACCAATCTGTATTCCTGCCAGCAGTGTACAAGGGTTCCCTTTTCTCCACATCCTTGTCAACATTTGCTGTTGATAAATCTATTGATGATAGTCATTCTGACAGGTGTGATGTGATAGTTCATTTAGTGCTGTTAAGCATCATTTCATATGTCTGTTCGCCATTTGTATGGGTAGGCCTCTTTCCTATAGAGGTGAGACCTGCCTCTGTATATCTTACAGCATGGATGATAACAATCAGAAGTTTCTACCCTTTGTGGGTAAGTCAGTTTACTAGATGAAAAGATTAAACTACTCATGCTCATTTTCTCAACTCATCACTCAGGTAATCTCCTGGGAAGCCAAGAGATAGGAAGTAGAAAAAAACCAGGAAAGCTCTCCTAATGAAGCTCTCCATACATGAAGGAAACACTAAGTGACAGACAAATGCACTCTCTCTCAACCCATTGGTTCAAAGAATCAGAAAACAATGCATTGGAAGTTAAGATTTCATCTAAGTATGCCAACACTTTTCTAGGATAAGATATACCAGACCCAGGACAGAGGGTCAGGATTTATGCGCACAACCTACCAAACAGTGAAAGCTTTGACAAGGTGGTCAGTCAGTCTAAAAATGAGCATAAATGGAACCAAGGAAAATACACACCTACTCAGTCTGACAAAAATTAAGTCTTTGTTAGTATAATAAAGATTTTAACCTGTAAATGTTAAATAATTCTTTTAAAATACTTCTTTGTTCTTAGAGAGAAGAGAAGGGAGGGAGAAAGAGAGAGAGACATTGATGTGAGAAGAAATGTTGATCAGTTGCCTTTCGCATGTGTGCCCCATCTGGGGACAGGCCTGAAACCCAGGCGTGTGCCCTGACTCAGAATCTAACTGGTAATCATTCACTTTTCAGGATGATGCCCAACCAACTGAGCCACACTAGTCAGGGCATAAATAATTCTTTAAATAATTTCTTAACTAAGATATAAGAGGTCATGTCCTCTACAAAAGAGGGGCAAAAAGTCATAAACAGAGAAGAAAGGAAATGGAAACACAGCAGGATAAAATACAAAGACCACAAGAGAGAAGTAAAGGGAGTTAGGTAAAATATGGGAGAACTTTAAGGAAAGCAAAACAGCAATAAACAACAAAAAGATGCATAGAATAGACATTATAGACAATGTAATAAATATGTAGAGAACAAATATGAGAGAGCTCCTAAAATGTGGAGGAAAAGGAGAAAAGATGAAATAATAAAAGAAAAGATGACAGTAATAAGGGACAGAAAACAGATTTAACTCAATAATTACTGTTGTTCTAAGGGAGGAAAAATGAAAACAAAATTTAAAGTTTTTGAAGCTGGGAAAAAAAAAAAACCCCTAAGGATGAAGACTAAAGGGAATCATCATATTGAGTAAAAAATTAACCAACAGACACCCATAGACATAACCTTGCCACTTTACTTAATTACAAAAATATGGAAAAATATTATAACCTAAATAAAGACCTCTAAAGGAAAAAAAAGTATGTTTGATTTTAATCTTTTCTGGAATACTACATATAAGAGGTCAATAGAACAGCAGATACAACATTTGTAAGGAAAAATTATGTGACATAGCTATAAGTTGGCAAAAGACAGGTACTAAAATAAGCATTTTCAAAGTGTAGTCCATTGACCTCTTGAGGTCTTTGATATCTTTTTTCAGGGGGTTTACTAGGTCAAAGCTGTTTTTCTAACAATACTAAGATATCATTTGCCTTTTCACTCTGTTGATATTTGCACTGCTGATAAAAGGCGAATAGTGGGTAAGCCCCAATCAGTGTGGCTCGGTTGGCTGGGCGTTGTCCCACAGGGCCGAAGTTTGACAGTTCGATTCCCTGTAAGGGCGAATGCCTGGGTTGTGGGTTCAGTCCCCAGTCAGGGCAGGTACAGGAGACAACCGATCAATGTTTCTCTCTCACATTAATGTTTCTATCATTCTCTTTCTCTCTTCCTTCCCTTCTCTCTGAAAATAAATAAAATGTAAAAAGAAAAATAGTGGGTAAAAATGCTGGCAGCTTAGCACTAACTAATGCTAAGTTACCAGCTGTGCTAGGAGTTATATTCTTCACCACGACACACTTGCAGGGGGATAAAAATATAGTGCCCTTGAGGGAAAATGTGTATATATAAATTTTACTAAACCCAAAGTGCAGATTTAAAAATATTGTATGTGGCAAATAGGTTACCTTACAAAGGGTAACAAAAAGGGAGCCAAGAAAAAAGTGGTTGATCCATTTTCTAAGAAAGATTGGTATGATGTGAAAGCACCAGCTATTTTCAGTATAAAAAATACTGAAGAAACTGGTCATGAGAATTCAGGAAACCAAAATCACATCTGATGGTCTCACGAGTCATGTCTTTGAAGTGAACCTAGCTGATCTGCAGAATGATGAAGTTGCACTTAGAAAATTCAAGTTGATTACTGAGGATGTTCAGGGAAATAACTAATTTCCATGGCATGGATCTTACCTGTGACAAATTGTGCTCCACAGTAAAAAATGGTACACCTTCACTGATTGAAGCTCCTGTTGACCTCAAGACTACTGATGGTTATTTGCTTCATCCATTCTGTGCTAGTTTTTACTAAAATCTGCAACAATCAGATTTGGAAAACCTCTTTGCTCAGCATCAACATTTCTGCCAAATCCAGAAGAAGATGATAAAAATCATGACTTGAAAGAAGTGGTCAATAAATTGATTCCAGATAGCTTTGGAAAATACATAGAGAAGGCTTGCCAATCTATTTACTCAATGATGTCTTTGTTAGAAAAGACAAATGCTTAAGAAACCCATATTAAATTGGGAAAACTCATGGGGCTTCAAGGTAAAGGTAGCAGTTCTGGAAAAGCTACTGGGAATGAGACAAGTGTTAAAGTTTAATGAGCTGATGGATATGAATCCCCAGTCCAAGAATCATTGTTTAAAAGTCAGACTTCTAATAGTGACAGATTTTTTAAAAAATCCTATTTGTGATTTTAAAAAGTAACAACAACAAGAGCAAAACCAAAATGTATCTCTGCTGTATATCCTGGTTGTCTCAAGTAAAGCATTTGTGTGATTGAGTCACAAGATGAACTAGTTTCTTTTTTCATGAAATTATTGTTACTTGAAAGAACTACTGACAGACAAACCATTGTTGTTGAGACTTGGGCACTGGAAAAATTTTTCTTCAAAATAAGAAAAGCGAGACTATCACTTCAAAGGAAAGAAATGATAGTATTTGTTCTCAATTAAAAAAACTTGAGATTTCAAGTGAAAATTAAAATATTTGATAAACTGCATCTGCCACCCTAAGCTCAGATCCCTATAATTAAAGTTTTCTGATGAGACCAGCAGTAAAGCAAATGAAAGTACTTCTACATACTATTTAATGAAATACATTCATATTTGGAAGATATGTATGTCTCAGTGAACCAATAATTTCAAATGACCAAATGCATGTTGATGCAAAATTATGCACAGATAAAAATTTCAATCAAAGTGAAAGATAGATCAATGGCGCCTAATTGAACAGAGTTAACAACAGTTTGTTGATATGGTTTCAGATTCTACATTGCAACTAACCTTTAGGAAATTCCTATTTGTTGAATTTTGGTATAGTGACAAAGAAGAATATATAGAATCATCTAAAAAGATTATTATAAAATACTTCTCTCTTTTCCAATCTGAGAAGCCAGATTTTCTTCATATGTTTCAAGCAAGACGTTATATTAGAACAGATTGTTTCAGAAGGCTCTCTGCTTCTCACACGCTGCCTCTTGCTGTGCAGTGCCAGCCTCAACCCTGAGACACAGTGGTGAAGGTCAGAGTGAACGGATTTGGCCGCATTGGGTGCCTGGTCACCAGGGTTGTTTTTAACTCCGGTAAAATATTATTGTTGCCTTCAATGATCCCTTCATTGACCTCAATCATATGGTCTACATGTTCCAGTATGATTCTACCCATGGCAAGTTCAAAGGCACTGCACAATCAAGGCTGATAATGGGAAGTTTGTCATCAATGGAAAGTCCATCGCCATATTCCGGGAGCAAGATCTTGCCAACATCAAATTGGGTAATACTGAATATGTATTGGAGTCCACTGGTGCTGAGTATGTTGTGGAGTCCACTGGTGTCTTAACTACCTTAGAGAAGACTAGGGCTCACTTGAAAGGTGGAGCCAAGGGGGTCATCATTTCTGCCCTCGTGTCCGTGATGAGTGTCAGTCATGAGAAGCATAACAACTTCCTCAAGATTGTCAGCAATGTCCCCTGCACTACCAACTGCTTGGCCCCCTGACCAAGGTCATCCATGACAAATTTAGCATCATAGAGGGACTCATGACCACTGTTCATGGCATCACTTACACCCAGAAAACCACGGATGGCCCCTCTGGGAAGCTCTGGCATGATGGCCAAGGGGCTGCCCAGAATACCATCTCTGCTTCTACTGGTGCTGCCAAGGCTGCAGGCAAAGTCACCCCTGAGCTGAATGGGAAGCTAATTGGCATGGCCTTCAGTGTCCTCAACCCCAATATGTCAGCTACAGGTATGGCCTGCTGCCTTGTGCTTGATGCCAAATACAATGACATCAAGAAGGTCATACCCTGGAAGTTTGCTCAGTTGGCTGGAGCATTGCCTCATGCATCAAAATGTTGTGGATTTGATCCCTAGTCAGGGTGTATACAGAAGGCCAATCAATGTTTTTGTCTCACACTGATGTTCCTCTCTCTCTCTCTCTCTCTCAAATCAATAAAATATACCCTTGGGTGAGGATTTAAAAAAAAAGATAGTGGTGAAGCAGCATTGGAGGGCCCCCTCATGGGCACCTGGGCTATACTGAGGGCCAGGCTGTCTTCTGTTACTTTAACAGTGACACCCACTCCTCTACCTTCAATGTTGAGGCTGGCATCACCTTCAACAACCACTCATCAAGCTAATTTTCTGAGCTCATTTTCAAGCTCATTATAAATCTGGTTACAGCAGCAGGGTGGTGGGTGGTAAAGCTTATGGTCCACATGGTCACCAAGGAGTAAAAATTCCCTTGACCACCAGTTCCAGTGAGAGTAAGAGAGGCCCTCAGCTGCTAGGGAGTCCTTGCCTCAAATTGATCCCCCAACACATTGAGAATCTCCCAAGCTCCACAATTTTCACACCCCCTGAAGAAAGGGATGGGTTTAGGGAGCCCTACCTTGTCATGCACCATTAATAAAGTTCACTGTACCCAGCCAAAAAAATATATAGGCTATTGTCTATTAATACAAACATTAAACAGAGAAGCAAAACAGTGTTTTATATACAACCAAAAGAATGTCCCTGGATGAAGAAAATAGGAAAGAATTCTCAGATTTGTAAGGGCTCCATCAGTCAAAAACCTACTTGCCCTTTTTAAGGGAAATTATTTGAAGATTTAGTGCTGCCATTCAAGATATGAATTATGATATAAAAAATAATGTAAGTGGAGCAATTTCAAAATGGAGTCAGAGCTGCCATCCAAAGGAACTGCCTTGATCACCTAACTCTTCAAACCTTTGGAATGTTAAAATTGGGAAAGAAAATCTTTGGACTGGGTCTAAAGTAGCATTGTATTCAAAACAACTGTTTGAAAAGTTAGCAAGAAAGCAGATGACCACTGAACTGAAAATTAAAGACATTTTTTAAAATTAGCATCACTATGTCAGATGATCAGCACCTGTAGAAAAGTCTTCCTTTGCATTCTCATGAATACTCCTTGACTTCACCTCTTAATCAGAACACTATTTGGATTTCTGCCTAAATAGCTATGCTTTTAGATATCAAATAAATGTTTGTTGCCTCTCAGTTTGGCTTTCTATTTTCTGGTGTCAGAAGTGGGATCTAAAATGACCTTATCTTTGTGTACCAGTGACCAGTGAACAGAGACTCTTCTGTGCTCATCATTTCCATAGACCACCGCCTCCCTGACCTGATGTCTTCTTGGGTTTAGATCACACTCCTTTTGAAATTGGTGCCTTTATTTGAGACCAGCAGGGATTTTCCCTGGGAGCGGGGTAGGGAGGCAATTGCTGTGGAGATGATTGTCCCAGTTCCAGCATGTGGCTTCTGCCACAGGAGTTGCTGCTACAGCACAGGAAATTTTTCCCTCAGGAGTAAACCTCCTTCATTTGTGGAAGATTTCCTGGGAGTTAAGCAAGAAGGAGAAACTTTTTCTCTCAGAAGGAGATATTCTTTACTTATGAAGGTTTCCTGGGAGGTGAGCAACTCAGAGCTTGCTACTGCATGAGAAAGGATTTATTTTTTTCTCAGGAGGGGCTTTTTGGGCTCATTAGAAATGTCCTTGTGGTTGAGCAGCTCTCAATGATTTTTCCCTGGTAGGTGAGTATTCATTTTTTGTTTGCTTTTTCCCCTTTTCTTCTCTCCTTCTGTGTACTGTTGTCATCAGATATAGATTTTGTAGGGGAAGACACAGGCATAAATCCTATAAACCTGTTTGTCCATGCTGGCCCCCTCAAACAGACAAGCTTGAGGATCTCTTAGTACCAGCTTCTGTTTAGACAAACTTTGCTGTGGTTCCTTATATAAAAACCAGGGGAGGTTTTCCTTCTGTCTTGTTCTATGTCCTGAAAACTTGGCTTTGTGACCAACAAAATATTGTTCTCTGGTCTCCATCATCACTGGGGTGTATCTGGTGGGCAGTCAAATAGACTGGAATTTTGGCAACTGTATCCAGTAGGACAGAAGCATGGGAACTGATGGCTGGTTGGCTACAGCTAGTCAACTGGCATCTTTTGGCCTTTCTATCTGACTGTGCAACTTCTCAGCTGACTCTGTCATGAGGGGTCCCAGACCATAAGAGTTTGTTGTCTCAACCATCGTTGTTTTACTGTAGCAAGGAAGAGTTCTACTGTCTTAGACTATTTCAGCAATGAGTTTTCTGGATTTTGTTCTTAGTATTTGGTTAAGCCATGAGAGAGATACTGGTTTTAGTTGCTATTGAGATTAATAAATTCTACTGTCAGTGGCCATACAACAGATCCTTTGAATTGGAAAAACTTCTAAATTGGATTTTTGTTTGTTTGTTTGTTTGTTTTAGGGAGCTCTCATCATGTTAGTGTAGGTAGCTAGGAGTTAACAAAAGAGAATGAAGCTAGACTAGCTGGGCCTGATTGAGTCTGGAAGTTATAATTAATCAGGCTTAGGTCTTCAATTATATCTTCAGACATCCCAGGGAATAGCTGCATCCCCACCATGAAGATTAACATCCCTCTACCCCCACTCTGTGTAGGAAGGAGGGACTGGCTTTCCAGTCTCCCCAGGACCACTGGTCCATTCCCCACAGATTACTGGTGGGGAGGAAGAACCAGTAAGGGGTGAATTCCTCTGCTGGGCACACACACAGTAAGAGCCAAAATGGCACAGGGGAAGGTCCTTCTACTTAGAGGCATGTGTAGTAGGAGCCAAGATGGTAACCATAAAGGGGAAGTGTCTAATCTGGGAAAAGAATAAGGTTAGATGGGGACATGAAAACCTGAAAGGTCTAGGAAAGGGATTAGATAGGGGAGGACCCAAAACAAGCCCACAAAGTGTTAGAAAAGAGATAGGTCTAAAAAGAGAGGCTCTCCCCCCCAAACCTGAGGTAATATAATCAAAGTTTAACAAAGGTCCATCTCAGTAGCATATGTTCATTTGTTCACTTGCCTATTCATTGATGTGTTTACTCACTCCATTCACTCTGTAAGGTGATTTAGTTGGGAAAAAAACGGAAGTTGCAGGGTGCCAAATCTGGACTGTAGGGTGTCTGAGTCACCTGGGTGATTTGATGTTTTGCCAAAAAAAAAACTCTGCGTGAGATGTGATGCATGAGCCGGTGCATTGTCCTGATGAAGCTGCCAGTCACCAATTGCCCATAGCTGTGGCCTTCTGAATCATTGAAATAGTTTCCACTGAGGAATGTTCAAGCTAAATGCAAACTTTGATGCAGATTCGTCCCTCTACTCGCTCAGTCATTTTGAATATGACAGCCACACAGTACACTTGCTCACTCAACCATGTCTACTGCCCCCACTGACTAGTACAGTGAAGTTGTCATTGTTCATGCATGTGCCTTCCAGTCCACTCTCCTTGGCTGCCAGGTTACATTGATGTCAGGCAAATCATTCTTATTATATTAAAAATGGCTGAACTTTTTCCAGACAGACCTTGTAGATTCTATATTGTAATGTCCATCCTATATAAAAAGAAAAAAATAATAATTAAATTTTAAATTTGATTGTTTTAAAGTGTATGCATCTGTAGTGATGTTTACATTTTCAAATGAAATTTGATTCACTTAAAAAAGTAATAACTTACAGTGATGGCTGACTTGGTCTAACATCTCTTGATGTTTTTGTGGGTAACCTAAATATAATTATTGAGAACAAGTGAAATAGATATATGTGGGATAAAAAGATTTTTAGGTGAACCTTTTTAGCACTAATTATATGTGCTATGGTGTATGTACTCATAACAGTACCCTAAAATTTTTGGTAACTGGAAACTTAAAGTTTTTCTAGCTAATTCAAATGATGGAAATTTACTGAATATTTAGATAATTTCCAAATAAATAAAACACTAGAACATTAATTGCTAAGGAAGACTAAGTTTACCTACTTTTGGTTTCTTATTACAGAGAGACTAAAAGATAAATTTTAAAGGTATTTGTATTTTATTGAGAAAGCATATATTTCTAAAAATTATAAAATATATTTGGTAAAGTATACCTTGTAGAATTATTTGTCTTTTTATCCTTACACAATCCCTCCAAAAATTCTCAGTTAATATTTTTATTTTCATGGCTATGTAATTATTTACATAAGTTTCTTAAGAATCTGCTCTCCCTGTAAGAAGACAGACTTGGAAACATTGGTTATATTACCAAGGCTTTGACCAGAATTTCATGTTTGAGAAAGACATGCATATTCTCAGACATAACCAGACAGCTTTAAGGAACAAAGATCAACTTATGGGAGCCTCCCTGGGAAAATCAACCTCATACTTCGCTTACAGGGTTCCCAGCAGCCTTATGTCGAACTATGCATTTAGTTTTCTCTGCTTTTAACATCCAGTTACTTAGTGGAGACAAGGTAATTACACACCACAATTTACAATGAAGCGATTGCGTATACTGGAAAAGATACCTTCAGAAGGACTCTTTATAACAAAGGTGGAAAGGACCATACCAGGTAGTACTGTCAACTAAACTGTATGTGGCAACAGAGGATCTGAGAAGAAAAATCACTAGGAAGTGAAGCAGATGGCATCTCTTGTAGACAGCTAACCCAAGATTTCAGACCTGGCTGAATAATCTACACCTTCATTTTTCCTTTTTCCTTACTTTACTTCCTTCCTATCTCACAAACAATATGATAGGCCAAGCACTCACTATAATATTGTTTTCTTTTTCCCCTTAAATTTATGGAAAGATAACTCAGCACTGGACATCATTTTCAAACCTGCTTCAGAAGTCAAAACATGCAACTGGTTGATAGGTAAGGTGTTCAATGCCTGGCAGTGTCAACCCCAGTGAAGGCACCAGATTTGGAAGAATATTTGTCTTTGGTCAGGCATAGTAATGAATGAATACAAAACTGGGAACATAAAAAACCTTAGGGGAAATTGCTGGAGCTACTACCAAAACAATAGACAACCAGGAAAAAATCTCTACATTCCCTTGCACAACTCGTGTTAGCTAATAGAATTTCCATTGACCATATCTTAGCTGAAAGGTAGGTTCACTCTGTTGTTGATGCCTCTTGTTGCACTGGGATAAAACACCTCTAGTAAAGTGGTGACAAAACTAGATGAAATTGGCACAAGCCAAGGAGTGAATGCGGTACCCACTGACACCTCATGGTTCTTCGATATCTTCAGTTGGCTGCCCTCCGGTATTGCCTCTTTCTTCAGATTTATTCTCCAAACTGGACTTAACATTTTGTTATAGAAATTTCTGTTGCTATAAAACATTTCCTTACATAGTTTGATATTTTAAAGACACCATTTGGACAATGATTGCTCAACATTTTGAGATGATTACTAAAGCCTATTAGACTGAATATGAGAAAACTCAAGAAACTACAGGAGATGTCTGCCCTTAAAGGAACATGATGGCAAGGCCTTCCTGTGTGCTGGTACTCTTGTGGTTCAAATGTGCCCTAAGTCTCCAAAGGAAAAAAAAACAAAAACAAAAAACCACTTTCTTTCCTTCATGGAACATGGCGTACAAGAAATGAGCCTTCCTAGTGATGAGGGACCACTTGATGCAGATACCGGCCCACAGTGTCCACATCATTATGGATGAAATAAAACATACACATGGACTGCCAAGTCTGGTGGAGGAAAAAGGACAGCATGGCTTTTCTCTCAAGGGGAGCCAAAGCCTGTGGCCTCCGCCATGACCACCTTTATTTGGTTTCTGGTCATGTTACATGATGGTCCTCATTTACTATGCACAGGTTCGCTATAGGTGGTTACTTTTTACAGACAACAAAGGAGCCAATGCCACTAATCACATCACAGAAGAAGGATATTTGCAAATGAAAAGGGGAAAGGTGGTTGAGCTGGTTACAATCCATACTGGGGAGTTTTAGCATGGATTTTAGGAAGTTACAATAAGCACTTGCTATCTCAATTCAGGGTGAAGGAGTTTTAGCAAAAGCCAAGACTCAAAGCAGCTTAGGCACATTGCAAACCTGATTTCCCATGAGAGAACCTATCTGTGGGCATGGGTCCTGTGCATCTCCAAGTGGGAGCTGGTCCCATGCCACACAGAAGGGTCTCCTACAACCAGATGCTTTTAGTAACTGACTAGTGTTGCTTTCCAATGATTGATCAGTGATGCTTTCAAGGAAAGATCTTGATCAAAAGGGGAAATGTAAAAAGTAATATAAATGGAGCTACTTCAAGATGGAATTGGAGCTGCCATTCCTGAGGGACTGCCTTGCCCATCTTATTCCTCAAACCTTTGGAATGTCAAAAACTAAGTAAAAGAACCTTTGAACTGGGTTTAAAAGCAGCATCATATGCCAAATAACTGTTTGCAAAGATAACAAGAAAACAGACATATGACTTCCAAACTGCACATCGAAAACATTCTTTAGAATTAGAATTGCTATGTTAACTTATCTGCACCTATAGAAATTCCTCTTTCTATTCATGTAATTGTTCTTCACTTTCTCGTAAATAGTGCTTGACTTTACTCCTGACCGGAAAACTATTGGGATTTCTGCCTGAATCAGTGCTTCCCAAATAGCTATTCTTTTAGACCTCAAATAAGTGCTTCTTGCCTGTCACTTTGGCCTTTCATTTTTATGTTAACAATGACTACAAGAATGGAGAAATTCAGTGATTAAAGTATTGTTTTATAATTTATAAATTGCCTCCAAATTCCCTGTACTACAGTTAGAAAAGGAGGAGTTCCTCCAGATGGGAGGGAATTTTGGATAGACGAAAACTAGGAATCAACACATCACCCTGTCAAGTCCCTCTGTTTAGAATGTGCTCATCTGGGAGGAGAGAGAAGATGGCGGCATGGTAAGAGGACGCACATCTCTTTGCCTCCCACACGTAGGTCTTAAACCGGGACATTTTTCAAAGCAGCACAGCAAACAGACACCAGAAACACAGCATATTTGAAAACAGATTATCGAAAATTGCAGTGGACATTGAAAAACCGGATGGTAAGGAGAGTACTCCGGCGGTGCGGAGACCAGGGCGGGGGCTGAGAAACCGGGCCAGGGCTGGCCGTAAGTCTCAGGGGAGGGAGCTGGGACATCACTCCCTGGTCAGCTCCCTGGCACGCCAGCATAAACCTGGTCGCTTGAAATCTCACAGACAGGAGCTAAGATCTCATAGCCCTGGGAGAATCAAACGCGGGAGCTGAAGCGCATGCCTTGGTCTGCGCCCACACGACATTGAAAAACCAGCTGCTCCCTGATCAGCCAAGCAGGGAGCCGGCAGCTCCTTTGTCTGCTCCCTCGCAACATTGTAAACAGCGGCTAGGGGATCGGCGACAGGGCGCGCAGTCGCTGGACACCATAGGGGTTGAACCGTGCTCGTGGGACAGTTGGATCCTGTGCAAGGAAGACTCAGGGAACATCGGGGCTTGTGGGCACCCACACGACATTGAAAAACCAGCCGCTCCCTGATCAGCCAAGCAGGGACCCGGAAGCTCCTTGGTCTGCACCCGCTCAACATTGTAAACAGCAGCTAGGGGATCGGTGCACTAGCGCGCCCAGGGAGACCCGGCGCGACAGGGCGCAAAGTCGCTGGGCACCATAGGGGTTGAACCGTGTTCGTGGGACAGTTGGAAACTGTGCAAGGAAGACTCAGGGAACATCGGGGCTTGTGGGCGTGCGACCACAGTTCGCGCCTGGGTCCCTGGGCAGAGAATCTAGGGACACCTCTGAGGACAGTGGGCCAGAGAAAACTGAATGCTGAACAAGGGAAAAATAAAAAAATAAAAATAATACGGTCACCCCTCGGCCACTGCAGTCTTCATGACCAGAAAAATCAGCTTGGCAAGATTGATAACAGCAAGAATTAGAGGTTTTGGTGTTATTCGGTTTTTTAATTTTTTTGTGGGTTTTTTTATCCCTTTTTCTCTTTTTCATTATTTTGATCTCTTTACCCCTCAACTCCTTTTGGCTTCTCAATACTTCTTTCTTGTTTTACTCCTTCTTCCTTTCTTCCCAAGCTTACCACTCCTTCCTGTCTTTTTTCTCTTTTTCATTCTACTTTTCTTTATTCTCTTTTCACTTTTTAATTTCCTTTTCCTTCTTTTCTTTCTTCCTTTCCTTCACTTTTCTCTTTTTTAAACACATACAAGTGAGACAAAAACAAAACAAAACAAAACAAAAACAAAAACAAAAACAAAAACAAAAAAAAACCTGGAACTGTGGAAAGACCAGAGTTGGCCCCAAAGAAGGGGCATTTCAACAGCTGAGACACTGGAAGCAGTGAACACCAGGATACCTGAAGGAGATAACACCATTGAATTTCACAGGCATTCTAACACAGAGTCCACACCATAAACCCAGGGAACTAGAACAAACAAATTTAAGAAGCTGAGGCTAACAAGAAGAGTCTCACAAACAATGGGAAGACAAAGAAACAACCCTCAAATGAAAGAAAAGGAGGAAGCCCCAGAAAGAATGCTGAATGAAATAGAGGCAGCTCAACTATCCGATTTTGAGTTCAAAGCAATGGTGGTCAGGAAGCTCCAAGAGCTCTCAATGAGATACC
>PVKU01005254.1:0-127297 GCA_004027475.1 Anoura caudifer
AAAAACCTCTTAGAGAGCATGCAGAGGAAAATGTTGAATAAATAGAGCTGCTATTTCTGGGTGGATTGTTGTGGTGACGACGCTGTAGTCATTGTTGTGTATTTCGGGACCCTACCCTTTCCAAGTCTCTCCCCCTGCCTCCCTGGCCTTGGTGCCCCTCTGGTTTCCATGCTCAACGTGCTCTCTGGCAAGTTTCAGCTAATTCCACCACTGTGGCTTCTGTGTGGGCCCCGGCCTTGCCTCCACGTCCTATCTTAGCTGACCCGTGCCTCTCTGCTGAGGACACCATTTGCCCTTGGCCTTTGGGCGTGTAGGCTGTGGAGATCTCTGAGCCCAGGCTTGGCAGCAGAGGCTGCCTTTTCCTGTTCTCCCATGCCTTTCACACCTGCCCTGTGTAGTCTTCCTCTCCCTCCCACCTGTTTGCTCTTCATTTGCAAAGTCAGGCAGTAACTGGGTACTTACTTGTACTGTAGGTGTTTCAAGTCATCTTCCTTAACCACCTTGCAAGAAAGTCATTCCTACCTTTACTTTGCAGATGAGGAAAATGGGGGCATGGGAGGGGGGAACATTTTCTCAAGGTGTTGCCTGGGGATGTGAACTCAGGTCTACCTCCAAGTGGGTTTCTTCCCCCCATTCTGCTGTCTTGGAAGACATAAGATTCACTTCCGGCTGCTACTAAATGGTAACCTTGGGTAAGTCACAGGCCTTCCCTGGACTGTAGTTCCACATCTTGAAACCTGGCAGACTCATCTCTACCTTCTCTTTTCATAGAATGTTGGACATTTCAAAGCAAAGAAAGCTCTTTGGGAAGACACATGAGCTTGGAAAGGCTGTGATGCCAGCTCTGAGCCTTACACATACATGCTGCCCACACCAGGCGAATCTCTGCGAGTCAAGCCCCTTCATGGACGCTTCTTTGGGTTTGTTGTCTGTGCAGGCCTGGGGCCTGGGACACCGTTCCTGGGAGGCGGAGAAAGCAGTCCATGCGATGAGCTCAGGTGGCGAGAAAATAGAGTATTTGGGAAACTGGAAGGACTTTTGTGGCTGGACTAGGCAGGGTGGGGAGGTGGTGAGAATTGAGGCTGCGAGGCAAGCAGGGCCCAGGTTTCCTTGGCCATCTAAAGAGCTTGACTTTTAGTGCGCAGATGAGGGGAAGGCAGCAAAGGCCTTTTAAGCAATGATGGTGATGAAAATAATAGTTATGCTTCTGCTAATAGCTAATGTTTATTAAGTTCTGGGCATTTGTGCATTAACTCACAATGCACATAACAATGATGGTAAAGGCCAAATACTATTATTATCAGTTTGCCTTTTAAGAAGGTAATTCTGTGTAGAGGGTGAGAGGAAGAGAGACTGGAGGCAGAGGATAGTCAGAGGCCACCATCTTGGCAAAAGATGGTGGCCTCAACCCAAGGGGTGACTGTGGAGTCTGATAAATTTAAGAGGCTTTAAGACCCTGGAATGAATACCACATGGATTCATTCACTCAGCAGCGGTCGATTGGGTGCCAAAGATGCATCAGGCCCAGAGACAGCCAGGCCTCGACTGGGGTCTGTGAGTGAGAGGGGAGAGTTAAGAATGATTTCACCAGATAAAGGAGGCTTCTTCCTGAAAGTGAGCGTGCAGCCCACACCGCTGCCGGGAGCGGAGGGGTGGAGGGGAGTTTACTGGAAGGTCCCAGAGCCTTCTGTTGGTCTCCCCTCAACTCCTACTGCTGGTGGGAGCTGTGGGCCATGTGGAAAAGGGCCTCCTGTGGTTCCCACCGTGCTGGGGCAGGCTCCCTTCTGGCTCCGAGTGAGGTTTGCCTTGGCTTTGATTCCTTGTTAATTACCCTGGAAGATTAATTCTGTAGGTGCCAGTAATGACCAAGAGTTAATTTCTCTCTCTCTCTCTCTCTCTCTCTCCTGCCTGCCTCACTTCTTCAATTTTTTTTTTCTTTAATGGGCTATCCAAGCTTGTTGGAATGTTTACTGAAGCAGGATAGTTAGAGATGTAAATAAATGAATTTGCCTTGTCGAAAGGATCTGGAGATAGAATTAAGAGGAGAGGAGTAATTTACAGGTGAATAATTACTTGGAAACCTCAGCAGGGAGACTGCTGGGGTTCTCTAATTATTTGTCTTCTCCCAGTTTTCTCTTCTTTGAACTGCTAGCATGGGGGTGTATGGGGGTGGTGTGAGGAGTGGGAGATGTTATTTTGGATTTCCCCTCTCGATGATGAAATACCATTTTGGGGAGGGCCCCGGCTAGGATGCAGGGTTGGCCAGTCAGGCCCGTTGCAGTGTGCAGGGTACTTCCTTGCACACTCGTGACATGATTCGATTCTCTGTGTGCTCTCTGAGGTGGATGGTGTTGCTAGCCCCATTTATGGATGGGAAAACTGAGGTTCCTAGGGGTGAGGTCACTCCCCATAAGTATCGTGATGAACAAGTTGTGCATTGGGGGTCAGACCCAGGCTTCTGATTCTTCCCGTGCCCCAGCTGCCTCCCACCTTCCCCAGGTGGTTCTTGCTGGCTCCCCAGCACCCCAGGCCACTGGGGATCCTCCGTATGAAGCCTGACCGCTCCATTGCCTCTGTTGCGAACAACCTGCTCTGTCTTCCCTGTCGCCTGGTGGCCGCTCCCCTTCCTTACGCAGCTCATTTTCCATTTTAAGATTTCCTGTTTGAACTAAAGGGCAAAGATCTCGGCAGTATCAGCCTGGAGCCGGGCTTCTGTGTGTATAAAGGGGAGCTTCGGTCCCTGCCCTCTGTTTGTCCACTGGCCTTATCGACGGAGCCCAAGTCCCAAGTTCAGAGGTTCCAGTTCCTTCCCGATTTGCTGGGTAAAGTCCGGCCCTTCCGTGCAGGCGGCCAGGGCGGGTGGCCAGAGTGGAGCCAGCCATCGTTTACAGCCGGGCAGCGCTTCCGTCCTGCCTGGCGAACCCCTGGTGGCAGCAGACAGAAGACGGGTGGATGGACGGACGTAGGTTCTCCGTGTGCCTTTTCTCTTTCTCTCGCTCCGCCTTTCCCTCTGTCACGGTGCCCTGTAGGCCTGAGCGGCCATGAATCCCTGTGAGTAGGGCGGGCCAGGGAGGAGGCCATGCTCCCTACAGCCCCCTGGAAAGTACAGATCTCTGGCCCTCCAGGCTGGCACACACACTTGCGCTCACACGTATATTCCTGCACGAGCACACACTGCCAGCTCACACCAGGGCTCCCCACAGCTGCACTTTCCCAGAACAGGCACTTAACTGGTGCCATTTTTATGGGGGATAATAAGAACTATCGCTGGAAGAACAGCCGGCTGGTTCCAAGGTCCTTTCATCTCCTAGTCTCATCTAATCTGCAGGGCAGTCAGGAGCCATCCAGATAGTTATCGCCTTCATTTTACAGACGGGCAATCGGGGCTCAGAATCAATGGCTTCTTTCAATCAGCCCTTTATTCAATGGGGGTTTATAGGGAGCTTCTAGCTCCCAGGTGCTGGGGATTAGAGGACATGTAGATTCAGACACTCTTCAGGTTGCCTGGAAAGTTGGAGAACAAAACTGGTGATTGCAAGGCAGGACGCAGAGTGCCCGAGGTGCTGTGGGAGCAGGGAGTCAGGGTGTGGGGCGGGGGCTCAGGAACGTCTTCATGAGATTTCTCAAGAACCTTGCAAAGCACAAGGAGGCTCAGAGAAGGGCAAGGCCCTCAACGGTAGCTACGCGACATTCCCGCCTGTCAGAGTCTGCACACAGATGACACACGAGGGCCCTTCACAGATTCCCACAGGGCCGCAGTTCTCTGCTGAACGTTGGCCCCACAGGAGGAGAGGCCGCATCTGTTTTGTGAACTGCTTTATCTCCAGGACCTAAGAGGGAGCCTGGCCCAAGGCACTCAATAAATATTTGCTGCAGGATGAATAGAATAGACACGTGCACCCGCTGTGCATGCACACACTCTATAACCCAGAACTATGGAATCCACAAGCTGAAGGAAGCTTCTAGAATAGTACAGATTGCTAGCTGGGTGCAGATCCAGAGCCAGAGCCTTGGCGACCTGGCTCTGAGTCTTATATGCTTCTCCAAAAGCCCACGGGGCTGGGTGCTGGAGCACCCAAGTTCTGGTCCCAACTCTGTGTGACCTCATTTTCTCCACCACAAAACCATCCTGTGGGCTGACCCTCGGGAAGCCCCTTTCCTGTTCTGGCAAGTATGGGAACAGGCAGGAATTTCTCCGAACTGAAGAGACTCCTTCTCTTTTCAGTCTGAGAAGACAGTCTGGTCTCCCTTTGCCAACCCTTATGGCCGGAAAGGTTCCTGGCCTGTGGTCACAGCTGTCAGCACTCTGGCTCTCGCACCCTCCCCACTGGCCTGCTCTGCTACCTGCTGGGATGGATGGGGCGTGGCCTGGTCACTTTCCTATGTGGCTCCTCTCACTCTGGGCCCAGCCTCCCCTTTTCCTTCTCTATAATGTAAGGAGCCTGGGGTTGAGGGGGGTGTCCTAACTTGTGTCTGTCCTAGAGACCTAGGGCCTGTGCAGGGTCCTGACCCAGGGCCCCCCAGGCTGCCCTGCCTTTCCTCTTCCCTTCTGGCTGCTGCTGTGTGGTGTGGTCTGTAGCAGGATCTCTCTTGGGGCACAGAGACTACGTGCAGCCTTGCTGGGACACACTGGGAGTGCCCAGCAGGTACCCAGCCCACAGCCAGCACCCTCCTGGGCAGGCAGCAGCACCTGGAGACTTCATGGGAGAAAAGACGCTTCATGAGCTGCCCTGCCAGCCAGCTTCACCCCCCGAGCCTTTCCTGCTGGCATTGGTTTCTCTTCTGTCGTTCGTGCCTGCTGCTCCACAGCACTGCACTTTTCTGTCCCTTCCCTCCGTGAGGGAACCGGGCATGGTGGGACTTGGAGTTAGAAAGAATAGGGAGCCTTTAAATCCCAGCCCTGCTACAAGCCAGCAAGGTGACTTGAGCCTTGGGCTTTTCATCTAGAAAATAATTATTTCTTCCCAGGCTGGTTATGATGATTCTGCGAGATAACCTCTGAGCAGGTGGTAGCAGGGAACGATACGGTAGACTTTTCTGTGGGCCAGGCACCTTTCTGAACACACCGTAACCCGAGGAGGCAGGTAGAATTTGCTCCCCCTTTACAGGCAGGTTAGACTGTGGCCCAAAGTCAGAGCTGGGATCGTGGATTCAGCATTCTGGTTCTTAACCAGTGCTCACGACCTTGCGGAAACCTGTGCTTGTTGGGCACTGGTTGGGTTCCGTGGCTCCCGGCTAATTCAGGAGCTGCTAGTGAGTGTTTTTATTTATTTATTTATTTATTTATTTATAATTTTTTTTTTGCTATTTTTATTAATTAATTTATTTTTTTTGCTAGCTTGTGTTCTAATGAGACTCATCGTTGGTCACCTTGGGGCATTCATCCCCCCACCCATCATCCCCCATTGTTCTCCCTTCCCTTCCCTCCCAGATACCCTCCCACACATCTCAGGCTGGGGCTTGGCTCCGTTTTTTCCTTCTGCACCCAGGGGTGGAGGCAGAGAACCTTAGGCCAAGGTTTTGTTAAGAGGCATAAACTGAGGTTGTACCTGTCTTTGGAGTCTGCCATTTAAAACAGGGCCAAAGCGTGGCTTCTGAGCGACAGAATTTAACAGACATCACAAAGCAGCCAGGGGCTGCCCCCCACTGAGCTTACAGCCCAGAAGCTTTACCAGCCGGTTGCCCCCCACCACACCCCAAGGCAGAGCCTGCCAGGAGCAAAGGGGTCTCAGCCTCAGCACCTGGAGGCCTCAGAGGCCAGGCTGGAAGGGAGCTGGGAAACCAGGTTCAAAGACAGGGAAGGGCTGTGTCTCTTTCAAAGAGAAGACAGGTGAGGGTCAGGGCCCACACCTGGCACTTCTGGTTCTGACTGTGTGCTTTCTTTGACTTTTTTTCTTCCTTTTACATTTTGTCTCTATTTTTAAAACTTCAAGAGAGAGAAGGAGGCCTTCCATGACCAGTGGTGGCTGTAAATCCCTCATATGAGAATGAAGGCCCTTGAAGGAGGCCCCTTGCTTATCCTGGGAAGGAGCCTGGGGTAGGATGTGCTGAGGGGTTTGAGCAGCAGGAGAGGAGAGAGGGTGACTTGCCCACGGGGCATGCAGCCTGCTCTGCCTCCAGGATGGTGGTGTCACCTCTCACCAGCTTGCTGAGTGGTCCTTCCTCCTGGCAGAGAGTTTGAGGGAATGGACTGGATTGGAAGCAGCAGAGTGAGAAGCATTTGTTCTGGGAACCCAGAGTCTTGAGTTTCCCGCTGGGCTGTACCGCAGAGCTGCTGCGTGGGCTACAGTGGGGGTCTTCCTGCCTGGACACACATGTCCCAGCTGCACGAAGACATGCTGTCCCCTGACCACACTCCTCCAGCCTGGGACAGGTGGATCCAGGCTCAGTCAACCATTCCCATGTCCTTGCATTAGGGATCAGAGTCTGGGGGTAGTTCTGGGCTGGGAGAGAGGAGATCTCTATTTTTTCTTTTCCCAGTCAATTAATTCTCCCTTGAGTCCTGTAAGAGTGCTGGCTACCTTTCATCTCCTAACAAGGAGTGCACAGTTTTTCTCTTCTGACTTGATAAAGGGAAAGATGGCAGGGGGCAGGGATGGGAGGCCTTTCCCTGGGGCAGAGTTGAGATAAGAAGAAGCAAGGACTTCAATTCTAAGACATTCTCAATTCAATGCCAGCCTTTACAGGGGGAAAGACAGACACGTATCGGTGTGCACATCCATGGTAAGGTGCATCTGAATGGTCATCAGAAATGACCAAATGTGAAAAAAAAAAGTAGGTGTGTTTTAGGATCAAGG
The DNA here is from genome assembly GCA_004027475.1 of Anoura caudifer. NCBI lineage: Eukaryota > Metazoa > Chordata > Mammalia > Chiroptera > Phyllostomidae > Anoura > Anoura caudifer. The sequence goes on from PVKU01005254.1 coordinate 6,798, forward strand.
AAATATGATATTTACTTAGAAATGAAAATTGATTGCCTTTAACTTGTGATAAGATAATTATGTTCCTCTGAGTCATTGTCATGCATTTGTGTTCATAAACCTCCCTCATTAAGTAGTAAGGCTACGCATTTTATCTTAATTCATTTTTTATGGGGCTGTGAATTCCTACGTTTATCTACCTTTGTTTTCATGTGTAGACACAAGGCTGCCTGGCCTCTCCGAGGTGAGATAACTTATGATCTAGCAACTATTTCCCTGGGACCCAGCCCAAGGGCTGAAGTGGGCTCTCACTTCTCTTCTTCCTGCCTGACCGTAACCTTGGATGATTCACTTCGTCTCTCTGCCTCTGTTTTCTCGTCTGCATGGTGAAGTTACTATATTATCTCTCTTACGGAGCTGTTGCAAGGATCTGGTGAGCTACTGCTGCAGCTCCTCTACAGAGGAGGAGCTGGTGTTGTCAAAGTCTCACACACAGTCTTAGCTATTCCTTCGTACGGTTCTTGTTACTGTGAATGGCTCTGTAAACCCAAAGTGGTGTTGGCTTGATAGTGTGATCTCTTGAGAAGGGAAGGGAAGGTCTCTGGAGAATGAAGGCTCTGAGAACTCACTGCCTGGATTCAGGTCCAGATTTTTCTTGACAACTCACTAGCTGTAGGACCTTGAACATGAAACTTTGTAGCTCTTTAAGCCTCAGTTTCCTCATCTGCAAAATGGGGCTAATAATGACATCTCTCTCTCATAGAGTGGTTGTGGGGATTCAGTGACAATATCAAGTACATGTATAAAGTTTAGCTGTCATTGTTATTAGTTAAAAATAAAAATATATGCCAGACCCTGTACTAGATACTTACCATGTATAGACTCTGATGGCTCTTTATAAGGTTGGTGTTTCATATCGTTGATGGAGAAACACAGTCTTGGAAAAGTTAGGAAATCCCTCTTGGTAAATGCTAGAATGGGGTGAGACCCCCTCCACTTTCCTCTGCTGCTTTCCTGGCCTCACAGAGGAGAAGCAGTTTTCCTCTTGATTGAGCCTGGTGCCTTCTCATTCACTGCCAAGCTGTGGTCCAAGGCTCCTTTGGAAGTTTCTCATTGAAAATGTCTTTCAGCCTCAGAGACTCCTGGGGTTGACCTTGATAGCCATTGACATTGATGTGGCCAAGTGGGATGGACCCACAGTGCACCTCCCAGTAGCCCTACCCATTCCTCTAGTTAGCCCCTGAAGTCAGTCAGAGCTCTCGTTGGGCCTCCTCCCCTGCACTGACTCTGGTAGATGCCCTTGAAATCAGCCATCCTGGGTCTCTCCTGTGGGGGGAATCCAGAGACAAGATAGAAGCTTCAGTGACCACTGGAGGTCTCCACAAGGTGTTGTCTGTCTCTCCCTGGGCGCACCTCACCTGCAAGTCTGGAAAAAAAAAAAATCCCTTCCAGCAGAACTTCCTACATTGCTGGGGTGCAGAGGTGGCGGACTAGGCACCATTTGCTGGACACTATATGTTGCGTGCACCAAGATGCTTTACGTTCATTAGCTCAGTTAGTCTTCATGCGAACCCCACTGTGCAGGTGTTATTTGTCCATTTTATAGTTGAGGATGTCATATAACAAAGATGTAGAAGATCATAGGCTCTGGGTTGAAATCTGGGCTCTTTCACCAACTAGCTGTATGGACACTTGGCTTCAACTATGTGAATCTCAGCTTAATCCTCTGCAAAATGGGAATATCTGTGGTGTTCAACTTCATGGGTAATGGTGAGGATTCAATTAGATATTGAATGGTGCTCCATATATGGTAGCAGAAGGCTGACACTGCTGGAGAAATATGACTGGAAAGGGAAAGTCCCACACCCCAGGGCATTTGGCCAGGAAGAAGTACAAGTAAGTCTGTCTGGAATCCAGCTATGCTTGAGACTAAAGCCTCTGCTCTTATCAACAGCATCATATTTTCTCCTTTCACTAAGCTTCCCAACTCTGACCAGTTCCAAACAGAGCCCAGAGCCACCCGCAAAGTGGTTAAGGAGTGGAGAAGGCAGCAGCTGCCCCTGTGGGATACTGATCACACGGACCTATCAAGGGCCTAAGGCCAGCTCATCCAAGGGAAAAAACCCTTCACAAACCATCACAGCTCATTGTGGCCCCTGCAGTGCAAGCATTCAGGGAAAGTGTGTTGGGCCCCTAGTATTCCTGAGAGAATTGTGTGGCACGTTTGCTGCTTTTGTAGATTCTTTTGAGGAATGTTTATCCTTCCAGAGGGAGAGAAATGAAGACCATGCATCCAGCCTGGGGGACTGGGCTATAGCCAGCGCATGAATTGGGGATGGGGAAAGGGAAATGTTTGGGTCCTACTTTCGCCCAGCACAGTGCCCATGAGTAAGCAGGCATGGTTGTTCTACCCGTCATATGGTATCATGCCTCAGAAAGCTGGGGAACTTGTCTGCGGGCCGCAGGCAGAAGTGTTCAAGGGACTGCTTCAACCCTCCTGGTCTTATTTCAGTGTCTTCAATGTACTGAGACCTTTTCCACCCCATGCTCTTTGCACACGTGGGCTCTGCCTGGAATTCCTCCTGTTCCTCCCTCCCTCCCTCCCTTCCTTCCTTCCTTCCTTCCTTCCTTCCTTCCTTCCTTCCTTCCTTCCTTCCTTCCTTCCTTCCTTCCTTCCTTCCTTCCTTCCTGGCTCTCTCTCTCTCTTTCTCTCTTTTTCTCAAAGAAAGCATGAAAATTTTAAAAACATTTATTGACTTTAGAGAGAAGGAAAGAAACATCAATTTGTTGTTCCACCCATCCATGTATACTTTAGTTGACTCCTGCATGTGCCCTGACCAGGGATTGAACCCATAATCTTGGTGTATGGGGATGACACTCCATCCAACTGAACTACCCAGCCAGGGCTTAGGCATTTTTTTAAAGAAAGCATTTTATTTATTTATTTTTAGAGATGGGGGGGAGGAAAAGGAGGTAGAAAGAGAGGGAGAAAAGCATCGATGTGACAGAGAAACATTGATTGGTTGCCTCTTGCACACCCCCGACCAGGGACCTGGCCCGCAACCCAGGCATGTGCCCTGACCAGGTATTGAAATGGCAACCCTTGGGTTCGCAGACCAGTGCTTGATTCACAGGCTGGTGCTTGATTCACTGAGCCACAGCAACCAGCCACAGCAACCAGGGTGTGATTCTTTCTTAAGCTCTATTTTTGCTTCATGGTCCAAGCAAACATGCAATTACTTATTTATTTTTTGGCAGAATTCTCCAATAAAACATAAAGTGCCAAGGGAGCAGGTCGTTGTCTATCTCATTCATTGTTGTGGACTCAGAACCTAGAGCCATTCTTGGCACTTAGTAGGGGTTCAGCATTTTCTCAATGAAAATGTGAGAGCTAAGAATTTGACCCAGAGTTCAGGCATCACCTGCCATTCTACGTTTAAAAAAAAATGTAACCACTCTTTAAGCTACAATTCACATACCACTCAAGTCATCCATTGAAAGTGTACGATTCAGTGGTTTTTAGTATATTCACAAAGTTGCACATTGTCATCATCTCAGAAGAAAACTCGGTAGCCACTCCCTGTTCTCCTGTACCCCAGGCCCTGGCAAACCTAATCTACATTCCCTGTGGATTTTCCTATTCTGGATATTTCATATAAATAAAATTGTATTGTGTATGGTCTTTTGTGATTGGCTTCTTGGATTAGCATAATATTTTCAGACTTCATTGCTGTCATATTAGAACTTCATTCCTTTTTATTGCCTGATAAGTTTTTGTGTGGACACATGTTTTCATTTCTCCCTCGAGGTCTGTCCAGAAAAAATCCAGCCATTATAAAATAGCTAGAATGGTTTGTATAACATCAAAGTAACCTGATAGCCAAGGAGAGTGGACTGGAATGCACCTGCATGAACAATGATGACTTCACTGTATTAGTCAGTGGGTGCAGTAGACACTGTTGAGTGAGCATGTGTACTGTGTGGCCATTGCATTCAAGATGACTGACCCAGTAGAGCAATGAATCTGCATAAAACTTTGCATTAAGCTTGAACATTTCTCCACAGAAACTATTTGGATGATTCAGAAGGTCGAAGCTATGGGCAATAGGTGAGTGGAATTTCATCAAGACAATGTACCTACTCACGCATCACGTCTCGTGCAGAGCTTTTTGGTGAAATGTCCAATCACCCAGGTGACTCAGATCACCTATAACCCAGATTTGAGACCCTGTAACTTCTGGCTTTTCCCCAAACTAAAATCACCTTTGAAAGGGATGAGATTTGAGACAGTCAGTGAGATTTAGGAAAATAGGATGGAGCAGCTGATAGCAATTGGGAGAACTGTGTTAGGTCCCAAGGTACCTACTTTGAAGGGGACTGAGGTATCATTGTCCTATGTACAATCTTTCTTGTGTCTTCTTCAATAAATGTCTCTTTTTCATATTACATGACTGGATACCTTCTGGACAGACCTCGTGGGCCTTCACCTTGCTGTCTAACTCTCTTGCCAGCCAGTTCCAGAGGACTCTCATTTGAACGGGTGGAGCCTGTCCTCCTGGGAAGAGCCAATCTGCCTTCATCCTTTTCTACCTGCACCTACTCAGGTGTTGCCCTGCAAGGTCTCCAAGCATGCTGGGGTTGGGGAGCTGTGGCCTTTTCCATCCCATTGGCCAGGCAGCCTCACTGGCTGCCCAGCTTGGAGTCATCACCTTTGGCAGCACCTCACCTTTCATCTTTATAGAGGGAGAACAAAGATCGAAATGCCTTGTCCCCAGACAAAAACAGACACAGCATTTTAATGATTAACATCATAATATTGTTATTGGCCTGCGCCAGCCTCCTGCTGTAAATGGGTAGCAATAACCCTGCTCCTGGCTCCCTTGTGCTCTAAGCCCCAGGGTGAAGATCCTTCTTTCATAAAGATCCAGTGCTTTCTTGGGGAAGTCCTGTATAAATTACCTGCTGCTTTTGAGAGACATCCTGGCATGTTCTTAACAGTTCTAAAACTGTCTCCCATAATCCACATGCCTCTTACCTGCCCCAGGTGCTCTGCTGGGCACTTTTCATCTGTTAATTCATTTTTATCCTTTCAGCCACCTAGCAAAGAGGCTGCTAGTACTACAATGTACAGATGGGGAAACTGAACCCAAACTTTAATCCTTTATCCCAACCTGCTGTATCAAGGAATCCGAAAATACTGAAAGAAGTACCTGGAACTAAAAGATGATGCAACAGGAGCCAGCATCTTTTTATTTTTTGCATCCTCTTTTTGGGGTTAATTTTCTTTTATTTTACTTTTCCTTGTAGAATCTTTCCCTCTCTTAGTTCCTCCTTTCTTTCCTTTCTGGAGTGGCCACAGGGGGACTTAAATTTGCTGAAATGAAGAGCACAATCTGTCATTCAGCCTTTCATGCAGGTGCCCGCTCGGTTGTTTATCTTGTCATTCACTCCCTGCTCATTACTGAGCCCCTTTTATGCCCGGCACCAGGCTCCATGGCACACACCATGGAAACAAAGGTAACTGGTCTCCGAAGTCCTCATTGTCCAGTGAAGTCAGAGATGCAAGCAAACAGCTTCTAGTTACACAAAGAACATTCCTTAAAGGGATTTGCACTGCACTTCGAGAACACAAAAAATAAAAATCCACCTGGAAAAATCACAGAAGACCTTCTTTGGGAAGGTGTCACCAGACTTAGGACTGAAGGATAAATAGAAGTTTATTTCTCATTTATTCCTGGACAGAGCATGTTAGTAGTGTCGGCCTGTCTGCCTGCAGTCTTCTTCATTTAAGCAGACACTCTTCATACCACATACCTGGCCTTTTTCTGGCAACAGCTGTTAAGACCAGGGATTGACCTCAGACCCCAGGCAAGTGGATTCTTAGTGGGCTGGTGACCACTGATTAGTGGCTTGGCTTGCGAAGATGACCTCAGGCAATCAGATTCCTTTTTTCAGGAGTTAGACATGGGGACAGACAGATGGGACTGGTTGGTGCTGGTGCTGCATTTGCACAATTGCAAGGTAGAGGTGAGGTTGGGAGGCCACGGCCACGCTGACTGTGTGTGAGTGAAGGTATAATAGCACTAAAGCAACAAGCAAACCGAAGAAACTTAGGAGAAAAGGGGAGTGGGGCAGATAAGGCAGGGAGAAGTGCAGTTGTCACAAGTACGAGAGAGACCACTAAGCAGCCCCTTCATACGCTCCCCCTTTTAAAATGAGCTTGAATGAATCTTGGGTCTTGAAACCCGGAGTCTTGCTATAACAATAGTTTATTCCAAAAATGTTTTCAGGCAGGGCAGAGCTTTTCCAGTTGGGGAACGTGAAGAGGTCATGGTAGGACATTCTAGAAAGGGCTAAGCTCTAAGGAGATGGGACATCTAGACTGGTTGGTCCTAGAGGCAGTGAGTGATGGGGTGAGTTCTAGGGCCAGACTGGGAGGGGTTAAAAGGATTCCTTCAGAGTCCTCGGAAGTGAAATTGCAGTAATAATTAGTAAGTCAGTCTGCAAATCAGGATGCAAAAGGCTGGCCTTTGTAGGAATGAAGCCATCCATTTCCCTCTTATTCCTGGCTTCTCTTCACAGGTAGTTCTCATCTGAGGAGCTTATCTCAGCTGAACTTTTGGCAAAGACAGAGCTTGAGGGAATGCTGCTTTATTTCCCACAAGTGTCCACCTTTCCAGCCCCCTCTTTCTGTTATCGGGAGCTGAGAGATTTCATAGTTCTCATTTGTCATTGAACTTGGCTGTTTCCCTTTCCTACCTCCTACCAGTGGTGTTGACCTTGGGCAAGTGACTCAGTGTCTTTGAATTTCATTTTCTGCCTGTGAAATGGGGGTCATTGTACCTACTCAGCAGAACTCTAGGGTGGAGCTTTTCCAACTTTTTTTGGTAGGAAAGTACCAGAGTTTTAAAAAAAGTACTCCATTTTCTTAATTTTTAATTTTCCAGTCCATCAGAGACCAACACTAGGATGCAGCTTGTGTGGTTTGCAGCCTGAGTTCAACAGTGCCTGGTCTAGACCCCGTTCCATGAGCCGAGACCTCTGATCATGTGCTTGAATGTCACAGTGATGTCAAAGTGTCATGAAGATGCCTAACCACTCACTTTCATTTTTGTATTCATCGTGGACTGGAAACCAGCAGTTTGTGGACCAGCATTGGTCCAGGGACTGTTTTGAGTGAAAGTGGCTTAGGGGGTCTCATGACATCAACTCTTTAGGGCTTATGTGTAACTTTGGTGTGTGATCTGTTTATGGGGTTGTAATATGATGCTAATTTGTTTCCTGAACATTTTTAACTCTTTCTTTAGGTTTGCCAGTGATATTCCTACACTGCCTCAATGTTTTCTGGCGTGTCCTTTTCTCATTCCTGTGACGTTATCCCCAGCGTGTGGACCCTGGGAGGTGGGTGTCTGCAGGTTTTGGAGTCCGGCAGCTGTGAGCCCGAGCCTAGGTTCTGCCACTTGCTAGCTGTGGGGTGTTGGGCAAGTTCTTCAATCACGCCTCAGCTTCCTCATTTATCACAGGGTGCCAAATGATACTTAGCTGGCAGTTACTGTGAGAATTAAATGATCTAGTGTGTAAAAAAAAAATGCTTTGTGCCTCGCAGGTACCCAATAAAGTGGCTTCCTTTGCCCTTGTCCCTTGGAAGCCTTGGGAAGTGGCATAAGCAGGCAATAACCAGTGGTGCCAGCAGTGCCATAAATCATCATGTCAGCACATCCCCACATGCTTTGCTAAGGCCCTAAGTGGAGCCAGAAGCAAACGCCATGGGTGGCCTAGTGCCAGAGCCCTTCCCTCCTGAAGGGACCTCTGGATCCCAGACAGCATAGAACCCGGAAAGGTCCCTTGATGAGCGGCCGTGTTGCACTGGTGCTGTTCGTTGCCTGCCCTTTGCCTACTCCCTGTTCCTTTTCTGCTAGCAGAACCTCAGTTTGGTCATGGGAGGTGTCTCTATCTCTAGCTCAAGGATGAATTATCATTGGTTTAATTAGTTGCAGTAATACGACTTTCCCTTGTCAACAATGGATTTTAGAGTTGATGTATGATCTGTTGTGGCCTAAGAGATGTAAAGGGGAAGCTGATGGGAGGCAGCTAGAAAAGGTTTCTTCAACTTTTCAAAAGGGCAAACTGGGAGATTCAGTCTCTTTTCTAACTCCGGAGAGTTTCATGTCCAGATGTGATGCCTGGAACCACGGCAACCCTTTTGTCACTACGAGGAAAGCCTGTCTGAGAACATAGTTAATATATTGAGACACCAAAAATCTGGATCCTTGATAAAGTTATCAAATTAACCCTTAAGTCACTTTATCTCTAACCTTTATGTTACTTGAATTGGGAGAAGTGGATTTGTAATCATTGTACTACCATTTCTGTGTCAAAATTCTCAAATAAATTGTGAAGAAATGGATTACCTGGTATGCTGCAATGCTGAGGGCTGAGTGATATTTGGGGATTCCTGGTTATAGACTCTGCTTTCTTCCTACGAGTGAGGAAATGGACTCACTTGTGCTGTGTTTAAATACTGCCTTGAAAAGAACCTGTGGATGTTAGGGTAAATTCTTCTGGCCTAGTGGTGGTGTAAGCTGTGAGTAAGAAAGGAAAATAGGCCTTTGAATGTCATCAGAAGTTCAGGAGAAGCCTCACTGAGACATGTGCTCTGATCTGTTCCTGCTTTGTGTGGTCACTCTGAGTTCGGTAAGATTCTCTACCTTTAGGTAATTGAACTAGGGACTTACTAAAATGGATATGCAAGTGTGAGAGGGGCCTCCCCTGAACCCTGGTAGTTGCTGTAATTGATATAATACATTTCCTAGTTCTTTAAGCCACTTTTAATTGGGTTATTCTTTGTTGTTGAAAACAGCCTAATAAATACATCTTCCTCTCACTGTGAGTGCTTGGCCAATGGATGTAGGGACAACACTGGGGTGAGGGACATAGGAAGGTGTATGTTTTCTAAATTTATCTTTAAGGTTTCACAGTGAATCTCAGAAGACAGATTCACTTTCACTTGTGTTTGAAAGCAATTCAGTCCACTTGCTCATTCATTCGTTCATGCGTTCACACTGGTGGAGTGCCTCCCGTATGCTAGCCACTGGGATTGCGATGGAGAAGGGGGCCTACCTCTGGGGAAGTCTTGATCTAATTGACAAAACTTTGATCATTCTACATGCCAGACTCACTTATAGGATTGTCAATACCTCAGAGGCTGTGTATGAGTCACTCCAATACTTTGAATTCATTTAAGATGTGTCGGGAAAGGAGAGATTTGATTCTGCTGTCATTGGCAAATCTAGGTTTGTGTGGCACTGGTTTCAATATATATGTCCATCGAGTTGACCGGCAAAAGCATCGCACTGGGAAATGTGAGAGCCACATGTTTTCTTCACATAGTTAAAAAATTATAACATTCACACTGAGGTACAAAATAGTTATCCATACATGATATACCTAGGTCTCAGCTTGTCACTGGTGGTTGGTGTTTACCTTTATGATCCACCCTAGTGACAGTGGTGACAATCAGTTCTTCTGTACAAGTTCCAATGTAATTTCCCTGGCTCTTGTGTCTTTACCTGCAAAGCACTGTGGAAGAGAACAACTAAGTACTCTTCAGGACAGTGTCCTTACAGGCGGACAGGGATATTGTATCAACCCCCCAAGGCTTTGAGCGTGGAAAGCTTTGAACTTGTGGTCTCTGGGGGAAAATGAAGATGTGAGTTGGAGGAATAAATCTGGTTTTATGTAAGGAACTAGCAACTAGCATCGCCATGGCAGTACATTTCCATTTCTCTGGAACTTGTATTTTCACTCCTCAGAGGAGAGTCCAGGGAGAATCTGGTCATTCTTTCTTACCTCCGTCCCACATGTTGAGATGCCGAAAGGGCCAGGAGGGTGAGGGGACATGGGGGAATGGCAATCTTGGCAATGCGTAGTCATGCTGCTCACTCCGCTTTCCTTCCAGCTCAGGCAAGGAAAACCAGGTATGCAGAGAGATGGCGTGCTTGTGCCCACCTCAGGGGCACCCCAGGGGTGGGGGGCAGTAGACTTGACTCCACCCTGCAGGGTGGAGCTGGGGCTGGTTCCAAGGAGCAGGGCTTCTTCGTAAGTGCACAGCCCATGCTCTGGGCCCCTTGACATTTGCTCACTCCTGTGTTTGCACCTTTTATCACTACTGTTTCTACCATGTAACCAGCAGCTTATTATATTTCCAATCAATACAATGTGTGCTTATTGAATTGGGCTCAGCAAGAGGTACAAGGGACACCAAAATGAATCTGGCATTAGTCTGCATGGAACTCAGGTACTAGTGAGGGGACTGACAGATAGACATACCTGAAAGCTCGGTGCTGTCCCCCTGGCGAGGAACACAGGGCTGAGGGAGCGCAGAGATGGGGCCGTGAGAGCTCATATCGATCCGGGAGAGCAGCCGCGAGTTCAGTGTGACTGGAGTAGAGCGTCCAAATGCTAAGAGCAGCCAGAGGGGAGACTGGTGGGCGGGCTCTGGCTGTGCCATGGCCGATGCCTCTTCTGGCTGCGGCCGGAGCAGCCGTTTCCCACAGGTGTGCCACAGGAATCTTAAATACGTGCAATATGTGACTGTTTAGTCAGAGGCACCGGCCTCTTTTCCCTTCGATTGTCAAATAAAAAAGTGACAACAGCCAATACAACAGTGGCCATCTGGTGTGAATGAATCAAAATTATACCTAATTTTTTGTCAGATTGGCAAAAATATATATTTTTGGTGTGCTGCAGAATTTTAGTAATTAGTTTTTGTGTGCCATGAGATGGAAAAGGTTGGAAATTGCTGGTCTACAGGATGGATTCTTATAAAGGAAAGGAATTAATTGATTGGCAGGTTTTGTGCTAGGGATATACATGGTCAAATTTTCCCTCCTTCCTTCCCTACCTTCCTCCCTTCCTTTTTTGTTTTTCATTTTTCACAACTTCTAACTGGCCTCTGATATCCCCTCTAGTAGTAGTAGTAGTAGTAGTAGTAATAATTGCTACCACTTTTAAAAATATTTACTATGTTCCAGGCCTTCTGCTAACCACCATCCATAAATCTCATTTAATTTTCATAAAGGCTTCAGTAGGTAACAGCATCAGGGAGTTTAAATAACTTGCCTGAAGTCACACAGCTAGGAAGAGGTAGAGCTAGACTTTACATATAGACACAGTTGACTGTAAACCTGTTTCCCTAGCCAGGGCCTGCTCTAAGATGCTTGTGGTGAGGGCATGAAAAGCAATAGACAGATGTAAGTGATGTGGAGAAAGGAATAAGGCATTGCGTGACAACGAGGTAGTGTGTATAAAGTTCACCTGCTCCTTCAATTGTTCCTGACTCTTCCCTGTAGCCTAAGAGACAGCCCCTTATGGGCACAGATGTGTCTGCTACTTTGCTGCATCCCAGAGCCTGAGAGCACAGCAGGCTTGTGGCGGGAACGAAAATGGCCTAGGCTTTCCCACAGGGCACCCAGCAAAGAGCCAGTGAGTGCTTGCAAACCATTTTGCAACAATAAGTGCCCTTTTGATGTGACATAAGAATAATAATAAAAAATTCCCTTCTCTTGAAGGATCCAGTGATTCATTTCTTTCTACACTTCTTTCCCCATTGAAGCCCATTTCCCTGCACTCAGTCAATGACAATAAAGGATCATCAGCATCAACCAGATCAAGGGACAGAATAATTCGAGGAGTGATTGAAGCTTTCAAGAATTTTTAAGCACAATTCTTAGTGTTTGGTGGTGGTGGTGGTGGTGATGATGATGATGATGATGATGATGATGTCTTCCAAGTGCTACTATGTTCAAGGAAGCTTCATAAGAGCTATCTAAGGTAGATACTCTCATCTCCTTTTACATGTGGGGAAACTAAGCCTTACAGACAGTAAATATTTTGTCCAAGGTCACACAGATAGTGGTGGAGCCCATTCTCTCATCCTCAGAATATCTTTTTTTATCAGCTCTATGCTTTTATTGTGGTTGTTGTTATCATCATTATTATTAAATTTTATGAATCAAACATTTATGTCAGACCTGGCCTGGCCACTTCTAAATCTAGGATCCTATTTGCATTTCAAAACAGCTCTGTGCTTGGCATTAGTCCTATGGCCCAACAGTCTACAGCAATATATTCTGAATCTGGTAATTTTGTACAGCTCTATGTTGCCTATTTTTTGTTAAATGCACTTGTGAGGGGAAAAAAAGCACTGTGAAAAACAACCCGGGCTCGTACACCTTCCATATCACCTGTTTACTTTTGCACCCGCCCTTCCTGTGTTTAACAGTGTGTGTTTAGATTTTTTAAAAAGATTTTATTTATTTATTTTTAGAGGGGAAGGGAAAGAGAGGGCGAGAGGGAGAGATATATCAATGTACGGTTGACTCTTGTGCATTCCCTGCTGGGAACTGGCCTGCACCCCAGGCATGTGCCCTGACTGGGAATCGAACTGCGATCCTTTGGTTCACAGGCCCGGGCTCAATCCACTGAGCTACACCAGCCAGGGCCCTGTGTTTAGATTTTGATTATAGGTATAGATTCATTTTTAAATATAGGTGCAATCTATAAAATGTTTTATCCTTTGTTTATCACTTGACGTTCTTGGGGGACACTTTTCTAAATCTTTGTCATTGCAATTTGTTCTCTGACTGCAGCAGCCATTTTGTGGATATGCCATTATTTACTTAAAGACCTCTATTTTTGGACAGTTTAGTTTGCAATCACTATCTGTATCTATATTTTTTACAAAATTTATTTTGAGTTGCTGTTTTGGAATAATTGTCAGGAGAGGGCTTATTGGGTCAAAGGGTAGTCATCATGTATTTATGAGCACCTCTTGTGTTCCAGGCTGCATTTAAATACACAACTTGAGTAGGACAGACATAGTCCCTGTCCTCTTCAAACTTCCATTCATTCCCCTGGGGAGACAGAGACCAAAGGGATAAATAAATGATAAGACAGCTCTGGACTATGACCACACTGTGAAGGGATAAGCAATGTGATGGGACAGAAAACAATTGGGGGAATCCATTTGGCTATATTTCCTAGAAGCCTCTCTGGGAAAGGGTCCCTTGAGCTGAGACCTGGAGAATGAGGGTGCTCCAGGTAGAGGGAGGAAGTATGTGCAAAGTGAGGTGTCTTCCCACATCAAGGGAGCTGGATATGTGAGTGGTATACAGTGCGCAGATGCCATGCATTTTAGTGTCTTCACTTGCATTGAAAATCCGGACCCTGTTTAGTGGGACTCTTCAGTCCTGCTCACCTGACTCCTGCAGTAGCCTCCCAATGGGTTTCTTGGTTTCTACCATGGTCCCTCCTCAATCAGTTTGTCACTCTGCAGCCAGCATAATTGTGTGAGTGGGATCATGCACAGGCTGCAAGTTAAACTCTGTCTCAAACTCAGTGATCCAAAAAAAAAAAAAAAAAAAAAAAAGAAAGAAAGAAAGACAGAAAGAAAAAAGCAAAGAGAAAGGCATTGAGTAGCTCACATCCATGAAAAGCCCAGGTACAGCTGGGTCCAGGGGCTCAAACGACAACTCCAGGACTCATTTTCAGCTTGGCTTTACTCTGGGCTGGCTTTAATCTTAAGCATGTTCTCTTGTTATGGTGAGATGGTCACCAGCAGCTCCTGCTTATATCTTTACCAGTGGTTCTGGCTGAAGTCTAGTTTATTGGCCTGGTTGAGTGATATAGTGGCCTGGAGGGGTGGTGTGGGGGGTGAGCTGGTGGGGATGTGCGGGGTGCAAGGCAGGGAATGATTGTCTAGGCATGGATTATGTGCCCATTTCTGGGGCTGGGGCATGCATGGATACCACCCAAACCACATGGGAAGAGAACTGTGGAAGGGTAGTTATTCAGAGGAAAATGGCGTTCTGTTGCCAGGAGAAGGAGGTGCGATGCTGAGCAGACAACACCGAAGTGATCGACATCTGCATCCATGTCTGTATCTACATTTACCCCATGGGAAGATTTTTCTTTCTCACTCATTATACTCCAGCCACATTGGCCTCCTTCCTCATCCTGGACCCCCTGAACTTTTACCACTCTGGCACTTGGCACATGCTTGCAGAAAGACTGGCTCATTCTCATCCTGTAGCTCTTAGCTCAAATAATGCTTTCTCAGAAGCTTCTCTGGCTGCCCATCCACGTGGACTCCCCCAATTATTTTCTGTTCTATCACCCTGTTTCTGTCATTCACAGCACTCATCACAGTTTACAATTCCCTTGTAATATCTTTGTTACCCCTTTGGTCTACCTCTCCCACCAGTACACAGGACAAGGACTGTGTCTTGTCCTGTTTCTTGCTGTGTCTCTAGCTCCTCGATCACAGCCTGAAACATAACAGGTGCCATGACATATGTGCTGAGTAAAGGAGTGAATGGGCTATGATAGAGCCACTGGCTCTCATAGTGTAGATTTAGAGCCAGGGACCCACATCCATAGACCAGGAGCCATCCAAGCTTAAGCTTTGACTGTAAATTTCAAGTTCCTAGCTTTGCTTCTTTCTCTCTTGGACAAGCCAGCGGAACTTTCTGTGCTTTAGTTTCTTCTTCTATGCCTTGAGCATGAGGACTCTTACCTCTTGGTAGTGGGTGAGAATGAAAAGTGACGTGGGATGTGGAGGGGCTTTGTGATTTGAAAAGTGTTACGCAAATGTCCAGTCTTGTGACTGCCCATAGATTTCTGAGCTCTCCGGGTGCAGGATACTAAGCCGCATCTGCTTTGAACCCCTTTCTCTCTCTCTTTTTTTGTGTAACTGGTTTCTAGCTTTTATTTGTATCCTTATTTATTAACCAGTTTATTTGCCAAATAGTCACTGAGCAGCTGTATTAGCCTACCCCCAGTGCTAGGTGGTGGGTTATGGTGGTGAACAAGCCATACTTGAGGAGTCAAAGATGTGTGTTCATGTGTGTACGTGCATGTCTGTGTGGTGTGTGTGTGGTATGTGTGCATGTATTGTGTGCGCATGTGATGTGTGTACTGGGGAGAGCGGGACAGGAATGAAGGACCTCCTTCCCACCACCAACCTTCGTGTCCTCTCAGGTTTTGTTCTGCCTGTGTGTTTACAAAAAGGTGGAGGCCTCTGGCTTTCAGTGATACTTATTATGTGTGAAGAACTGGCAGGTCATCAACCGTAATATTTTTATTTCAATTAAAAAATAAAAATGACCTTCAAAGGCACAGAATTAAAAACACCAGGAATGGAAGTCACTAGGTTTCTAACTTGGTCTGGATGCAATGGCTTTCTTCCTCCTTATTTCTCCCCAGAGGCCCAGGGTATTGGGCAACTGCAGGCCAGCCCATTTGACTCTTCCTCATTTGGCCAGGACACTTGCTGAGCCTGAAGCCTTCTTCCAGAACTCTTCTTGTGAACAAACTGTGCGTAGTCCTCGATTTCATCACTGCCTTAGGGGCTCAGGACGCTCCCTGTGTGCTTTTTAGATGTCTGTTCTTTATTCTTTTATATATTCCTGTCTGTTTTCCAAGGGTCTGGGCCTGATGATGTGGTTCAGAACCCTAGAGGTTTTGTCACCTTAGCTGTCTGGTGAACACACAAAGATATGCCTAGCTGAGGCTGGCATCCTCATGGATTGTTTGGCAATTGCCTTTTGGGGAAGTGAGCTTTGCATTGGAGCCTCTCAGAAATCTCCATTCATACATAAGACCTTGGTGGGAAGAATGGTTACAACCTTCTCAAAGCAGGGTGAAGGGTGAAGGAGAAAGAATATTTTTACTTACCCTAGACCTGTTCTCAGCCCTCTCAATTCACCCTTGTGCCCTTTGGCAGCTGCCATTCAAGGCAGATGCTCTGCTTCTGTGGTTCATGAACACTTTTCAGAACATTTCTTGCTTTGCCTCTGTTCTGCCTTTGTTTTCTATTGGGCCTTTGGCTTTAGTTCCCATCTGTGATGGTTAATATTGAGTGTCACCCTGACTAGGCTATGAGGTACCCAGAGAGCTGGTAAAACATTATTTCTGGATGTCTGTGAGGGTGTCTATGAAAGAGATTAGCATTTGAATGGGTAGACTGAGTAAAGAAGATCATTCTTACCAATGCTGGTGGGTGTCATCCAATCCTCTGAGGACCTGACTAGAGCAAAAAGGTAGAGAGAAAGTGAATTTACTCTGTCTGCTTGAGCTGCAATATCCACCTTCTCTTGCCCTTGGCCATCAGCCCTCTTGGTTCTTGGTTCTTGGTTCTTGGGTGTTTGCACTCAGACTAAAGTACACCACCAGCTTTCCTGGTTGTCCAGCTTGCAGATGGCAGATTGTGGGACTTCTTGGCCTTCATAACCATGTAAGGCATTGCATTTAATCTCCTCACATCTGCTTCTCCATCCATAACTATATCTATAATCTATATATCTCATGGTCCTGTTTTTCTGGAGACCCCACCTAATACATCTTTGATCTTTGTCTTGCTCCTACCCTTTATAATGATCAGTTTATTTAGGTGGATCCCAGCTTGATCCTTGGCATTCCCTCAAGACTTATCTTGAATCCCATCCCCTTGACCTCTAATAGGATTCTCTAGAAGTGCCCTCCAGGCCCCAGTCCTCAGTGTGGGCCTCTTTCGTTGGCTCATCCTGGACTTGGATATCTACCATGAACCAAACTAGGCACTTTTTTAAAAAGACTTTATTTATTTATTTTTAGAGAGAAGGGAAGGGAGGGAGAAAGAGAGGGAGATAAACATCAATGTGTGGTTGCCTCTCATGTCTCCCCTACTGGGGACTGGCCTGCCACCCAGGTGTGTGCCCTGACAGGGGATTGAACCTGCGACCCTTTGCTTCTCAGGCCCACAATCAGCCCACTGAGCTACACCTGCCAGGGCTGGAGAGGCATTTTTGATGATTTCTTTTATCAGGCTGGCTCACATTGGTGATACTTTGCTCTTCTGAGAGTTTCATTTTTCTGAAATTCCAGAGGGCTGGATCTCTCACAGCTCAGCCCCAGCAGGTGTTCAGCACAACTATTACCTGTGCTGCAGCAGTAAAAATTCCTCAGTGCTGTAAACCCCAGGGCTCACCTGCTGAAGGTCAGCATGTTCAGAGGTGTTTTTATAGCCAGTAAATATAGCTACCACTTATGGCACATGGGTTTGTAAGTTATTCCACCAATAGCACTAGCCCCTCATTTATGGAAAATGGTGGGAAATTACACATCCACTCTGCGTGGTGAGAAAATGAAGTTCTGGTTTTACCCATGGACTTCCTATCATTCTACTGATAAATTCTTTGTCTCCTCTGCATCCTTACCTGCCTGTTATTTAACATTGGAGTTTGGCCCTATGGGCCCAACCATATTAGCCCTATCAGTCTTTTTTTCTCTGCCATAACTACAGCTTTGGGGGGTGGGGCGGCACTTGTTTGGTCCAAGTTGGCTGCGTGAAGTGTAGTTCCCAGACCTGAGGCTACATAAGTGACAACTAGTGAACTTTGGACCTTGGGGGTATTGCAGGCATTGGTGGGGATGACTTATGTGCCCTGTTCCACTATGGGATGACTTCTGGGAGCCCTGGTCAGTTCTACCATAGGCAAAGGCTGGGTGTTCCTGCCCCATGACTGCAGAAGGAAAGCCCCGATTCACCCGCCAGCAAGTATATTCTGCTGCTTGGCACTTTGTGCTTTTTCCATTTGCTCTTCAAGCTGGGTCTAGGACACTGGAAACTTGGGTGGAGAAGGACTGAAACAGATGGCTCCTGGGGTGTTGGAAAGTTCTGCTGGATAGGAAGTCAGCCAGACACACATTTGACACTTGGGTCTGCTCTGGTCCAGCTGAGTTCATTTGGGCTCTTCATATCACCCTGGGCCTCAGTTTCTTCATCTGTAAAATGGGCTTAACAGGGTCCACCCCAGGGGAGAGGTGACATGACAATGCCTATGAAAGGGTCCAGCATGTTGTACGCAGAGAACTGAGCTACACAGACCACACCCAGTAAGCTGTCAAGGGCTCCTCGGTAGATCCTCTTCCTGTCCCTGTTGTGAGAACCCAAGAGATTGGAGAAGATTCTGGACACTGTCTCAGAGTCCCAGTGGGTGTGAGCCTGGGCTCCGTGTGAGCTGCTCTGGAACTTGGGAGGACTCGCACAATGTGAATGGGCAGTTGGCCACTGCTCCATAGAGCTGTGCTTTGGTGGCTTTATAAGAGTGCATCACAAGCCTCCCTGCTGCTCTTTTGCTGTTAGAGCTCTTCCTAATTATGAGCTTTCCCATTGTTTGGGTTGAATTGAGTTGGGGGTTTGGAGAGAATCGTTCTGGGCAATGGATGTCTCTTCCTGTACAGCTGACTTCTAACCACCTAGACACCAGGCAAAGAGGGATGGAGAACCACCAGGCTATCAAGAGGACAGCTGCTGGCCCTTCCGGCTGAATCAGCCTCAAAGTCCTGGTGGAAGGCGCCAGAGGCTTATAAAATACCAGGATGTTTCCATAAGCCTTTGCAGTAAAGAGCTTTCCCCACTCCCTGATTTTTATCCAAGATGGTTTGGGCCTAAGGATTTCTCACTTCCCCTTCTTCCTGAACAAACGAATCAGATCCATTAAAGCTTTGATAGCTGGATCCCATGACACACACAGAGGAAGAGAGAAACTATGACTTACCAGCCCCTACACATCAGCTATGACATCTCACTGAATCCTGACAGCAGCCCCTCACCCCTGCACTGGAGTGGATAAGCCTGGAAGCAAAGGGAACTGAGGCCCAGGGAGGCAAACTGACTTGTGCGAGGTCATGCAGCCAGGAAGTGGCAGCCAGGATTGGAATCCAGGAGTGTTGCCCCAAATCCCTGAACAATTTAGCCACCCCAGAGGCTAAGAAAACACCCAGAGCTGGGGGCTATGAGAAGGCAGAATGGGTGAGTGAGGAGGGTGGAGGAGGGGGAGAAAGGGGAAATATTTAAAGAAAAGCATGCAATTATTGCCTCATGAGGCAAATTAAGTTTGTTCATGTGATAGAAAATTTTGAAATTTGGCTTTGAAGTCTTATATTTTGTAGAGCTCTGAGCTGTGAGGCCCCCATGGTGAGAATTTTCTCAACACACCCCTCTCTTCCCAGCCTCTAATTATAGATCTGGTTGTTGGGTCATGCTTTCCCACACAACTTGATCAGATTTATTGAAACAGCAATTTTTCTTATCCAGCCACAAACTTATATATGCCATCCAGCAATGGGGGCAGGGGGGTTAAGCGAAGCAGAGTATGTATTCAGCTGGTACCCACACTCTGCCTATTGTCTTAGTGCCTCCGTCAGAGTCCCTAGGGGGGCATTTGTTGCCACCCCCAAATGAGGAAGCAAGTGCAGGAGTTTATGACAGTTGCCCACGGCCAAATGGCTGACAATGGTGAA
Organism: Anoura caudifer; assembly: GCA_004027475.1. Classification (NCBI taxonomy): domain Eukaryota; kingdom Metazoa; phylum Chordata; class Mammalia; order Chiroptera; family Phyllostomidae; genus Anoura; species Anoura caudifer. Next base: position 26,121 of record PVKU01005254.1, read on the forward strand.
GCCAGACTTGGAGCCCAGCTCTGCAAGATTTTGGGACCCTGTTCCCACCGTCCTAGTCTGAGGGCTGTTTTCTATGAAAACATGTTCACATGTGTTCTCCAGTTCAATTCTCACAGTAACTAGGAATTCAGGTGTGTGCTTTTAGTGACCTCATCTTGTAGAGAGGAAACCGAGACTCAAGGTTAAATGCCTCGATGGAGTTCTCATGGCTATCTGGTACATGGCAGAACTAGCACTTAAATTTTCTAGGTTCTAAATTTGTTCATGTATTTTCATTTTAGTATGTTTAAAGAACAGAATTCCTCACCTTTCTATGTGTCCTTCCCTTCCATCAAATCACCATCTTTTCAGTGTCTACTTTTACCAGGTCCTGCGTTAGGTCTAGTTATAGCACTATAGTGATTAAAGCATTCAGGGGTCTGTGGTCTGATAAAATCAATAACCAATGACATGATAAAATACTGTGGTAAGTGTGGCTGTAGAAGTGTGTGGGTGGAGGGAGATTAATCTGCACAGTTCATTTGGGGAGGCAGTGATTCCCTGCCCCTGCATGCCAAATGCTTTGTTTTGAAGAGTGTGTTCTGTGTGTATTTTTCAAAATCTCCCCTTAATTGAATGAGGCATCTGCATCTGTGGCATCCTCGTGGGCAGTAGTTGAGCAGGAAGTCATCCTCCATGTGAATTAGGTTAATTTGGTGAAAAGGAAATGAAAAGCTCTATAATCTGGGGTGATGCGGAAGCCCAGGGAGCACAAAGCTGTATAGGCTGTAGAAGCTGCTGATTGAATTGTGACCTTGGACTCTAGCTGGTTATATAAGCCACCTCAGGTGAGAGCTAACCAGGGCTGGCCCAGTTGACAGGAGCTGGGCCGTCTCTTCTCATTAGGATCCAGAGTGCATCTCCGTAATTGCCCAAATGGGGAGAGAGATGGCTCCTGCTCTGGAGTTCGCACAGCCTAGGAGGACTCTGCGTAGACTTCCCTGAGTCCCTGAAGTTGGATGTAAAAATGTGTGTGTGTACATATATATGCGGTTCTCTGGGAGAAGGGCCATAATCAGTTTCTCAAAATGGTCTCTGAGGAAAATACTGGAAGAACTAGTGATGTAGTTTCTGGTTCCTACTCAAGCAGAGTTTTGATTCAGTAGGCTTGGGGTGATGCCCAGGACACTGTGTATTGGTTAGTTTATTTGGTTTTAGATTTCCAGGTGATTCTTGGGAATCAGTCTTAGGAACCACTGAACTAGAACTTGGGAACTATTGAAGTAGAATTCTGCTTCTCAAACTTCAGTGAGTATGAGGCTTCTAGGGGTCTTGGTAGCATGATGACTCTGATTCAGTAAGCTTAGGTTGGGGATGGACACTCTACTTTCAACCAGCTTCAAGGTGGTGTTGCTGCTAATGGGGTGTGAACCAAACTTTGAGTAGTAAGTGTTGGAAGGCACGATTTTGGCTTTGGTCAGTCATGGGACATTGGTTAGATTCAAACCACATCCAATTCCTCTGCTTGAGAGTGAGGTGAATTACTCAAGCTACTTTCCTTTGAAGAACATTATTAGAGGGAAGTTAAGAGATTTCTTAGGGAGTCTTGAGTCCTTTACAGTGAAAATTTCCATTTCTAGTGGCAGAATGGAGAGTGGAAAGAAGAAGACAGGGGTTAAATAGACTTAGAAATAATCCCTGGCCCCAATATTCATACTTTCTGTGTATCATTAGGGATAATATCAGCTATAAAAACAGAATGATCAACCAACAGAAGCTTAAATCAATAGGGGTTTATTTTTCATACATAACAAGAAATCCTGTGTAGTGTTGGAACCCTGGGGCCAGCTACCAGTCATCAGAGACCCGGGGTCATTTTGTTCCTCTGCTCAACATCTCTAGCATGCAGCTCTCATGCGGAAGAGAACACATCTTATAGCATCTTGCCAGCATTTGGAGCGGGAAGAAGGAGATTCTGGTTGGAGTCATGTTGCCTAGCCCTCCCTAGCTGGGAGGGATGCTGGAAAAGGATTATGATCATTTCCAAAGTGGCAAGAGAGGAGACCTTTGAGAAGTTCTATTGGGTCAGTTGACAACAGTATCTGCCACATCTGCCACATCAATTTACTGATGCTTTTTGAACTTCAGTTTCCACGTTTGTAAAACAGGAGAATAAGTGTGGTACGAGTTCCCACACCAGCAGCAACACCATCTCCTGAAAACCAGAGTCCCACCCCAGACCTATGAATCAGAAAGTCTGAGGGTGGAGTCCTGAAATCTGGATTTGAACAAGCCTTCCAGGTATTTCCGATGCACACTCAAGTTTGAGAACCACTACCTTTGAGAATTCTGGGCAGATTAAGCAAGATTATTACTTACGGCATTTGGCATAGGGAGTGTTCATAACTTGCAGCCTGGGAGTTTTACGTCTCAGAGCAAAACAAATGGATGGAATCCATTCCTTGGAATGCTGACTTGGACTAAGAAGTTTAGAAAACATCCAATAAAGAATTTCTAAGGTTCATTCTGACTAGTGATGTCAGCCTTTCAAATTCCTAGGATCCTTGGGAGACTCTGTTGACTAAGGGTGCTAAGGGAAGGTTACTGAGCTGAAGAAAGTTGGAGAGACTGTGCTGTTCCTTTATATTTCAAATATGATAGCTTTATCGAGATATAATTGAAATACCGTGAGATTCACCCTTTATAAGTGAACAATTCAGGGACTTTCAGTGTGTTTGGTGAGTTGTGCAACTATCACCACTATCAAATTTCAGAACATCTTAATCACTCCCCTCCAAAGAAACCTCACTCCAATGAGCAATTGAGCCCCAATCTCTCCTCCCCCCACCCTCTCTGCAACCACTGATCTAGTTTCTGTTTCTAAGGATTTCCTTTATCTATCTATCTACCTACCTATTTATTTAGTTTTTACTGACTTGTTTACTGGGAAAAATTCCAAGATTAATGCTGACACCATTGAAGAAAACACCAAAATTCTAAGACCGAAGTTTCAACATGAGTTTATCCTGTGATATGGCTGCTGGTGGAAACAGGAAATAGTGATGATACTGTTTACTGTTGCTGTCCAATGTGATGCTGTTGTTCTACTGGGAATCAGAACAGTTGGGTAAATGACTGAATGTCTGTGGTCTTCAGTCTCATCTTCGGGGTGGGGGGAGTGACTTTCCCTGAATGATTTCTAAGGACCTGTGGTTCTGAGAGTCTAAATTATGCCAGTTAGAGTCAACTAGAAGTTCTGTCCACAGCTCTGGGTTGGACACCGACTTGAGAGAGACCAGCTGGTGGAAATCCATTGAAATGGCCATTATCATTTCAGATGGGGAGGGGCCTGAAGCCTTAGCAGATGAAACTGGGAAGTTACTTTGGAAGGAAGATAGGAATGGAGGTACAAGAGTCCTGCCTTGAAATCTCATATCCTGGGGAGAGGAGGCAGATGGATTCTATGGAGCTCAACGGGCAGAGCAAGACTAATGAAAGGAGTTTCAGACCAACACAAGGGAAACCTTACAGTAGTCAGAGATATGAAATATGGAATGGGTTATTTTGACTGGTAGTGAGTTCCCTGTCATTGGAAGTGTGCTTTTAGAAGGGAGATTCAAGCATCCAAAGTGGGTTGGACTAGAAAATATTTCAGGTTTTTGTCAAAAAATGTGATATTGCTAGATAATGGTTGTTGGATTTCTGGCCAACAGGGAGGTGTAGGTGGGTGCACTGTGCCTCCTTGCACAGCAAAAATTAAGGACAACAAAGATTTAGAAACAAGAAAACAACCAGAACTGATAGAAAATTGAACTGTACAGAAGTCCAACAACCATTCATCCAGACCAGTAAGGAGCAGAGTCTCAGCAGGTAAAAGTAGAGGTTGGCAGACCCGGGCGCGCAGGCAGCAGCAGCTGACAGATTCCAGGCATGCAGACCATGGCTAGCAGACACCAGGTGCACAGGTGGCAGCTAGCACACCCCAGGCACACAGGTGGTGGCTAGAGGACCCCGGACATGGGGTGGCAATGGTGCAGACCCAGTGAGGCTGCACATGGTAGTCCCATGTTAGCATGCAGATAATCCAGACGAAGGGGAAGCATCGGAAGGGACTGGAATCTGAGAGAGTGAGGAGCAAGTACCATTGTTCCCTCTCGGACCCCGCCCCCACATACAGCGTCACTACCCAGTGACTGGGCTGCCCCGCCCTGGGGAACACCTAAGGCCCTGCCCTTCACTACATAACAGCCACAACCAGACCCCCCCCCAAAAAAAAAAAAACCCAAAAAACTCCAAAATGGTTCAAATGGGAGAACAAATCAAAGCCCCAGAGCCAATTCATCTAAGTGATGAAGAGCTAGCCAACCTATTGGATGCACAGTTCAAAGCCCTGGTGATCAGGTTGCTCACAGAATTGGTTGATTTTGCTCACAAATTAGATGAACAAATGCAGGCTACAATAAGTGAAATGAAGGAAAACACACAGGGAACCAATAGAGATGGGAGGAAAACTGGGACTCAAATCAATGGAATGGACCAGAAGGAAGAAAGAAACAACCAAACAGAAAAGAAGGAAGAAACAAGAATTCAAAAAAAATGAGGAGAGGCTTAGGAACCTCCAGGACATCTTTAAACATCCCAACATCTGAATTCTAGGGGTACCAGAAGGGGAAGAGGAAGAGCAACAAGTGGAAAACTTATTGGAACAAATAATAAAGGAGAACTTCCCCAATCTGGCAAAGGAAATAGACTTCCAGGAAGTCCAGGAAGCTCAGAGAGTCCCAAAGAAGTTGGACCTAAAGAGGAACACACCAAGGCACATCATAATTCCATTAGCCAAGATTAAAATCAAGGAGAGAATTCTAGAAGCAGCAAGGGATAAGGGGACAATCAACAAAGGAGTTCCCATCAGACTGTCAGCTGATTTCTCAAAAGTGACCTTGCAGGCAAGAAGGGGCTGGAAAGAAGTATTCCAAGTCATGAAAGTCAAGGACCTACATCCAAGATTGCTCTATCCAGCAAAGCTTTCATTTAGAATGGAAAGGAAGATAAAGCACTTCTCAGATAAGGTCAAGTTAAAGGAGTTCATCATCACCAAGCCCTTATTATATGAAATGTTAAAGGGACTTACCTAAGAAAAAGAAGATAAAAAACATGACAGTAAAAAGACAGCAAACTCACAGTTATTAACAATGAGACCTAAGACAAAAGCAAACTAAGCCAACACTAGAACAGGAACAGAAACACAGAAATGGAGATCTCATGGAGGGTTCGCAACAGGGGAGTGGGAGGAGGAGAGAGGGGGAAAAGGTACAGAGAATAAGTAGCATAGATGGTGGGTAGAAAATAGACAGGGGGAGGGCAAGAATAGTATGGGAAATGTAGAAGCTAAAGAACTTATGACACATGCACATGAACTAAAGGGGGGGAATGTGGGTGGGAGGGGTTGTGCAGGGTGGAGGGGAATGAAGGGGGAGAAATGAGACAACTGTAATAGCATAATCAGTAAAATATATTAAAAATGTGATATTGCAAATTTCTAAAAGTCTGAGATCAAAATGAAATAAATATACATAAAAAATTCTTTTTCCTGCTTTCATGGACAGCAGCCTACAGTAAATAATGCAGGCTTCAATTGTAACTGTTGCGTGTCTCCTCTTTAATTGAAATCTTGCTTTGCATATAGGGGATTCTTGAAGGAACAATTTTTTTGTTGGCATTCTTTCATCACTGAGCAGCAACTACTTGGATTCAGAAATCCAACAGCACGTGACTCGGTGTAATAGGGTAGAGGCATGTAGTCAGAACAGAGCTGTACTGAGTACCAGGGGACGTCACGGTGGCCCCAGGGGGTGGGCGTCCTCTGCTGGGGTTGCCCAGGAGGTCTTCGCAGCAGGGAAGCTTGAGTTGAGCACTGAAAGAAACAGAGTCCCCCTTGAAGGTGAGGGCTGAGACATGTGGCTGGAGCTCCTGTTAGCAGATTCCCGACCAGTTCCCTTGGAATCCAGGCCTGGTGAGAAGGGTGATGATAGCTGTATGTATCAGGTGCTGAATCTGGACAGCTCTATTTAAGCACTGATTTGTTTTATCTCACTGGATTCTCACATCGACCCTACAAGAAAGGTGGCATTATAATTATTATTACCTCTAATTTACATGGGTGGGAACTGAGCCATGAACTGGCTAAAGGGATAGGGACAAATAGCATTGGGTAGAAGGAGGGACCAAGGGACTTAGAAAGACCCCATCACGGTGACCGCTGGACTGGCTTCAAGGGGTGAGCAGATGTTGGTCTAGGGTAGAGCAGACATTGCCAGTGGAGGAAGGAGCACATACTGTGTGGCAATGGGGGAGCCTGAGGGGTGGGAGACACTTGGCCTTTCCATGTGGCTGAGCACTGGTCCTGTGAGGGTGGTGAGGAGTGGTGGGAGGTGTCCACCATGGAGGACAGATCAGTCCTTGAGGGACTGGTGTGTCCTGCTCTAAGCAGCCTGACTTTTGCCACCTAACACCAGCATTGAGGGGACTCAGGCAAGTTAGAAAATCTCTTTCCAGGAGGCTACTGGGAAGCAGACTTTCCCATAACCTGGCCTGTCCCCTGCTCCCCTTAATGTTTGACCCCTCTCCTGCCTTTGACCTTATCTTTTTTTTTAATTACTTTATTGTGGTTCAATTACAGTTGTCTGCATTTTCTCCGCTCCTCCCCCTCACCCCAGCCAAACCCACCTCCCTCCCTTGCTTCCACCCTCCCCCTTGGTTTTGCCCATGTGTCCTTTATAGTAGTTTCTGAAAACCCTTCTTCCCTCTGTCCCCTCCCCCTCCCCTCTGGCTATTGTTAGACTGTTCTTAATTTCAATGGCTCTGGTTATATTTTGTTTGCTTTTTTTCTTTTGTTGATTATGTTCCTGTTAAAGGTGAGATCATATGGTATTTGTCTTTTACCACCTGGCTAATTTAGCTTAGCATAATGCTTTCCAGTTCCATCCATGCTGTCACAAAGGGTAGGAGCTCCTTCTTTCTCTCTGCTGCATAGAATTCCATTGTGTAAATGTACCACAGTTTTTTGATCCATGCATTTACTGATGGGCACTTAGGTTGCTTCCAGCACTTGGCTATTGTAAATTGTGCTGCTATGAACATTGGGGTGCATAGGTTCTTTTGGATTGGTGTTTCAGGGCTTTTAGGGTATGATCCCAGCAGTGGAATTGCCAGGTCAAAAGGCAGTTCCATTTTTAGTTTTCTGCTCTTAACAAGTGAGTGGTTGTGATGCGAGGGTTCAGGAGTATCAAGAAGGCCTGCCTCACACGAACTGTCCCAAGACCTGTAGAATCTGTTGCCCTGTTGCGACAAGGCACATCTCCTTCCTGCAGGCTCCTCACATTCTTGGATGGAGATTTGACTCAAGCTTTCCCAAGCGCATGCCAGGCAAGATGGGGCGGTATAGGAGAGGGGTCTTTCTTTGGGACCCAAGCAAAAGCACGGTGATTTAGGTTCCTGAAGCTGGTTCATAAACGCTCCTCTGTCCGCACCTACTGTCTTGTCCTCTTGCATTGGCGAGTAGCTGGTGGAACCAAGGGAGTTAAGGCTTTGGCATCAGAGAAACCAAAATTCAGGTGCTGGTGTAGCTCTGTCTAGCTGAGTGGCCTTGGATGAGAAACCAGGATACAGGTACTGGTTTTATGAGGTTAAAGATCGCAGAAAGTATAGACAGCTGGGAGCTGTTCAGGCATGGGGTTTTTATTCTTCATGTTGCATTATTATTCTTTGCAGAGTTATCAACAGGGTATCTCAAAGAAGCACCCCCTAGCTGAGGCCTCGGAATGTGAGTGGAGTGTATGATGGTCCCCCTGGCAGTAGGGATCCACCCAGTTTCTTCTGCAGACAAACGTTTAGACCGAACTTCACCCTTTGCACAATGAGGAAACACGTTTTAAAGACCTCACTTGTCAAACAAGACTCATAAAATGAATTTAACAAGATTTCTGGATACAGCGGGAGCTATAGGATTGGCCACCGTGGCCAGCAAGGCTGGAACCCAGCCTCCCAAGTTCTCACTGGGCTGCACACTCCCGCCTGGTCTGTCCCAGCTGGGCCGCATCACCTGTTCCCTGCCCACGCCTCCTTTTACTTCCCTGACAAAATGCTTGCCTGGATATTGCTCTGAGATGACTGCCTGTTAAACGCCCTGCAAATATAAAACTATGCTGCCAAGTCATGCTCAAGAGAAGTCCACAAAGTCTCCATTTCAATGTTTAATTCGGCATCTTCTGAACAGAGGCAAAGCAGCAGAATCTTTCTAGGCCAACGCCTCCACTTTTTAAATGAGGAGACTGAATCCCAGAAAGGGGATGGTGCTTGTATTGCATATTATGCAAATTTTACAGGAATGAAAAGAAAAAAAAGATAAGGCATAGGACAGGGCTTTATGCTGGATGGGAGCTTTTAGACTCTTTCCCCCCTCCCTGTCCCCATCCTTCTCCTTCATTTTTTTCCACATAGAGAGAGTAGTTTATCCCCCTCATACCAAATGGTAGTATATTGCTCCCATTTTATAGAAACAGCAAACAAGTTTCCCAGTGTCACACAGGTTAATTGGCTGTGTGGTGGCTGAGCCACAGCTGTGCCTGATGACAGAGCTTTCTCTGAATCACAATACCATTTTTAAGATGAGCACGCCAAGGCTTAGGGGATGGAGTCCTCTCTGCCTTAGGAAGCAGGTGACTAGGACCTCAGATCCCAACTGCCACCTAGGGAACCTCGGGTCTCTTGCCAGTACAACTGACTCCTGCCTACCTGTGCTCTGCTCTTCGTAAACGAAGTCTGCTTGTTAAGCCCTGTGCCCTCCTTCATTGTTAGGGTTATTTGGACTTCAAAAGGAGGGAGTTGGGAGGCATGTGTGGCTTCTTTGGAACTGAGAGGGTGAGGATGGATGTTTTCCTGTTGAAGTGACAGCCCTAGGCTGAATTCTTGATTCTTTTCCTTACCAACTTGCTCCATGGCTCTTTTCCTGGTACAGAGTAGGTGCTCAATAAATAGTCTCTGAAAGAATGCATGAGCTGCATTGTGTGTTGCTGCGTGAACATGTTAGTTCCTCATTTGGATGTTGGCTCCTGGTTCTCAGGGATCGGGCCTTCTTCCTCCCTCCACCCTGCAGGGCTTGGCACGGAGCCCTGGCTGGAGAAGGCGTTCCATGGGTACATGCTGAACAAGTGCATGCATGGGTTTCCTGCTAGGCTGCTGGTGCTGAATCACCCAGCTGGACTTGGTCTGTACACAAATATGGGTCCTGCTTTTGGAAACATTCTCATCTTTGTGTACTTGTAAACGTGTCCCTGTTGTTTTGATCTTGCAGCCACCTGACCCCTGCCACAGAGCTGCCATCATCTGTGAAGGAACTCAGCACACAGAGGGTGTCCTGTAAGGTTTATGACCTCAGTGAAGGGAACTGGAGACAAGGGAGGGGCCAGGGGCACAGGAGTCACCGCAGTGCCAAGGAAGATGGTCCTCAGTCAGGAGGAAATGGTGACTGTGGCCCGTGGGGTAGTGCTCGCCTCACAAGAGAACATGGGGTGCTCGGCCCACCTCATAGGTTTTGCTGATGTTAATAAAAAGTGATTAGTAATAACTGGATTCAGATTGAAGGATTTGAAATATCACCCGTCCCCTAAACCCTTAGCAAGAGTAACATCAGCAAGAGAGAGGTTTCTGGTTTTGTATTTTTTCATGTAAGAAGTCAGAGTTAAAATGGAGACAATTGTACTTGAGCAACAATAAAAAAAAATGAAAGTAAAATATCCAGCTCTAAAAAAAAAAGAAGTCAGAGTTAGTCCACTCCAAGGTTGGCATGTGACATGGTCAGGGACATGGGCTCCTGTCCCGTCTTTCTTCTCAAGACCACCTCCTGGCCCAAGATGCCAGCTGGGACTCTAGGCACTACATCTGCATTCAAAAAGCAGGACAGCAGACAGTCAGAGATGAGGACAAGCACACTTGAAGCACACTTCCTGGAAATTGAAGACGCCTTTCCAATTATACCCCATTGATCAGATCTAAGTCACTTGGCCAAACTTAGCAGCAAGAGAAGCTGTAATTTATCCTGGGTGGCCATGTACTCAACTAATACAGGGTTCTATCACTGAGAGAGAAGGGGAGAGTGGATTTTGGGGGGTAACTAGAGTCATTACCACAAATGTGAGCTTCCCTGTCTTCTATTCCACCTTCCAAACCTCTGGGCCATAGCGGGTAAATAATATGCCAATTTAATTTTAAGGAACAAGAGACTCAGAGAAGTGAATGGCTTGCTCAGGTCACAGCGTTGGATGTTAGAGGAACTGGGATTTGAATCCAGACCTGTCTGGAATATAAAACCTGAGTTGTTCTCCGGTCCTGCTTTTGGATCGAAGTGATGTTTTCCTCTGAGCAGGAAGTGTGTCAGTGCCCAGAGAACACAGGAAAACGGCCATTCATCTACGTGCTCATTCGGCCATTACTGACCTGAGCGTCCACCACGTGCCGTTCACCCTTCTCCAGGCTGGCGTCTGGTAGCTTCCTGAGGCCTCTTACTCATCTCTGTGTGGCCCGCACTCCTGCAGGGGTCAGCGCATAGGGGCTGCCCATCCATTTTTGCTGAGTGAATTTGTTAGTTAATTAGTGAAGCTAATTTACAGGGCCATTTGTCACTCCATGCATTCTTAGGAGTCTCATCTATGTGTCCCAAAGAGCCAGCTCATTCTGTGCTCATCAGACACACAGAGGCTTCAGAAGCCTGTCTTTGCCATGCTGTCTGGAATTGCATGCGCTGCTGGGACCTGGGAATCTACCAGGGGCAAGGTGCTAATTGTTTTAAGTGGGTAGTTACTCCAATTCTGCTTAATCCCCCAAACAACTTTTGAAGGTTATGGCATTCCATTTGACAGGTGAGGAGACAGAGACTCAGTACATGAATGGGATTTTCCAAAGATCACATGGCTCAGTGGTGAAGCTAGGAAGGCTCCAGGTCTTTTATTAGTGCTTCATTCACATTATTTATTTATTCACTTTTCAAATCTTTACAGACTTCACAAATCAGTCATTGAAATAGGTGCTTAGCATTATCCATGGTGTCAAACACCCAGGAGCTGCCGGTGTGACAGTTGGAAAATCTGGTTGGCTCTGGTCACATATTACGCAGGCACCCTCCTCTTTGGCCCCTACCCGCCCCTGCCCCATGCTGGCACAACACACATGCACACACACACATGCACGCGCACACACACACACTTTCTGTTCAGTTTCCTGAACTTCTGATCAGATTTTTGTCAGCCGGCTCCGCTCTTCCCTCTCTGCAATCAATTTCCAGGCTTTCGCCCTAAAGCTTCTCAAGCTCCTCCCCCCAGCAGCTACCTTTCCTTTTGTGAAACCTTCCCCGTCTGCCAAGGGCTGTGTGAAAGGCAGGCACCCGGCCTCGGCCTCGGCCTCCGAGCCTTTGTGAGGCCGAAGTGAATCAGCCTGCCCAGGAAGGGAGGCTTCCCTGGCCCCAGCATAAGGCTGGATCTCAGGGGTCTCCCGCAATCAGGGGGTCACGAACCTCCCAGCGCACTCCAGACCTCAGCATACACGTCAGGGGTGGCCGTCAGGCTGCGTGGCTGCCCTGCGTGGTTGCAGAGGGCTCTTCCGTCATGTCTTTTATTGCTTCTGGCCCACACCAGTCCCTGAAGGGCGGCTCATAGTGAGAACACATTTCACAGCCCAGGGAGAGGAGGTTCTGCCAGGTTGAAGGAAGGATCTGGACCCGGAAAGCCAGCACACGTCAGACGGGGGTTTCGGGTCTCCTCCAGGGCCTGCTCAGCCATCCTGTCACACATTTTCAGGAAGTCGTTCCACCTGGACTCTGTTCTCCCCGTGTACCCTCCCCCTCATCTCCTGAGCTCTAGGCATGCTGGCTTTGTTTTGTCCCTGGAGACCGCGCACACTTGCTCAGGTCTTGGGCCTTTGCCCCAGAAGGCTCCCCCTGCCCAGAAGGCTCTTCGCCCCTATCTCCAGGTACCTGACTCCTTGTCACTCAGATGTCAGCTTAACGACCTGTTTTTCTGAGGCTGTCTGAGTACCCAGTACAGGAGCTACCTAGGGCCTCTTTACCACAGCATGTTCCTTTTTTAATGTTTTTGTTTTGTTTTGTTTTGTTTTTATTGTCTGCCCCTCTCCCCCTCCCCCCAGTATAACATTATGAGAGCAATGACCTCTCATGAAGGCAGGATGCTCAGAATAGTGGCTCAGAGTATAAAGGGCTGGATAGTAAGCAGTTTAGGCTTTCAGGGGCCAAAAACTGTGTGCCGCAATGACTCAGCTCAGCCCTCATCATGTGAAAGCCAGCACAGATAATGTAAATGCACAGGCGTGGCTGTGCTCCAGTAAAACTTACAAAAGCAGGTGCAGGCCCATGGACCATAGTTTGCAGACCCCTTGGTTCAGAACATTGATTGATTGGTTTGAATCTGATGAGCCATGTTTGAATCCTACCTCTGCCTCTCCTTAGCTCGTAATCTTGGACGAGTTCCTCCCTTTCTCTATGCCTTACTTTCCCTAGCTCATATGCATACTGGAGATAATGATAGAACTAGTTTCATGAATTGTTGCGAGCACACTATACATATCTGGCTTGGTTGCTCAATCTCCAGCCTCTCAAGAGGTGCCTGCACAGAGCAGGGACTCCACATATATATGTATTTGTTAAACAAACGAATGGCTGGACACCTAATGGGTACCAGGCCTTATGCTGGGCTCTGCAGAGCTGTTGATGAACTAGAACTGGTTGGGTTCACTGCTCTCACCATGCTCAGAATTTCAGGGCTGTGGCAAATGGTTTTTACAAGCAAGGGTAGAAAATGCCACATCCCTTGGCAGGTGATAGCAATGAGGGATGGAGGCAGTGGTGGGGACAGTGGAAAACTGAAGCATGCAGGTCCAGGTTGCAAACTTTCTGGTTGGTCACAGTTGGAAATTTGTACTTTCAGGTGTAGCCTTTCAATTGTTACTGATAGAGCAAAAGGAAACCCAATGCAAACAGCTCCCAATGGGCCAAATGGACACAGTTGCAGGTTGGGTCCAGCCATCCCCTTCTCACAAAGCCCATTTTATAGATAAAGGAACAGAGGGGCAGGGAGGTCAAGTGTCTCACCCACAGATACACAGCTAGCAGGGAGAGGCTCTGGGGTTTGAACTCGGGCTCAGCTGACACCCAAACTGGGTTCTGTGTCAGTTGCTCTAATTACCATTGAATGAAGAGGCAAGGCGGGTGTTGGGGGTGATGGAGAGGTCTGTTTGGGCAACCAGGAGCTCAACAGCCCTCAGGATCTCACCTTTACCTCATCTCTCAGCCTTCAGGGTTGGCTGGAGGAGATCCCCTTGCAGAAGACTGACCTTAAAAGCTGGTCATAGGAGTGGCCATCCCGACAGGACCTGTTCCTTGACCCTCCAGGTGCCCCTTCATGTTTCTCTCCAGCACAGCCTCTGCTCATCTATGTGATTTCTGCAGCCTTAGCTTTAGTGTCCAGTCCCCTTCTGCAGAGGAGCCTGGGCCTCAAGGACCCCTTTGCTCATCACCCTAAATGACCCAGGAGAGGGAGGATGGAAGGAAGCCTGTTTCTCCCTCAGTGGCATCTGGTGGAGAAGAAACAGTTTTTGGAACCTGATGGACCTGGATTGGAATTCTAGCTCTGCAGCCAGTCACCTGCTGGGTGACCTTGGATCAGTTCCTTCACCACTGTGAACCTCAGTTTCCTTGTCTTTGAAGGAGGTGCAAGAGTGGGATTTTTGCAGAGATGATGTGGCACATGGGCTGGAATGCTGTGGTTCCTCACATGGGGCAGGCTTCTTCTTCCTCTCCTCTCCTCCTCCTCCACCTGTCCTCTGCTAGTCCCGACCCTGGCTGACCCCTGCTGTGGCTCTCTTGCCTAGATGCTAAGAGAAGTTTGTGGAGCCTGGGTGGGTCTCTGCCCCTGCATCCCCTCTCCCCAGTGCCAGGGCTGCAAGGGAAGGGTTTGGGCATAAATTACGCCCATCTGTTCCCTCCCTGCTGAGGGCAGGGAGGAGGGGAAGCACATGGGCCTTGGTGGATGTTGTACTTTCCATGTGCAGCTGTCAGGAACAATGGAAGGGAGGAATGCGAGCTCAGTGAGGAGTCCACCCCACCCTGCCTCCCTGCCCCTGATGGGGATCTCAGGAACTGAGTCCTCAGAGAGCTGCGCTTCTGGAAAGGACAGACTCCTCCGCATGCCAGTCCAGATTGTCCTCCTGTCTAACCATATGCCCCTTCAAATTCATCATTATTCATTTATAACATCATTCATTCATTTACTTATTTCACAAATGTTTCCTGAGCACGTATGTACTCTGGGCCAGCCAATGCTGTGGGCTAAGAATTGAGACCAGTGTCTTTCTTGCCTTTGACAAGCTCCCCATTTGGTGGGAGAGATAACGTGGTCACTGTCCAGTTTTGAGTGCAGTGGCAGAGGTGTGTGCACTGGGCTGTACAAATACAGAGGAGGAAAAGCTTCCTAGGGTCATCCTTTGATCCCGGGGAGTTGTATCGACAAAGGGAAAGCATCCGGCAGACTGAGAGCAGGGAGTGCTTGGCAGAGCAGTGCAGTAGAAAGTGTGTTGTGGGGAGTGGTAATGGCCCTTCTCTTTCCTCTGTTTTTCAACTTTTCTTCTCTACTGGATCCTCTGTATCAGCATTTAACTACGTTCAGGCGTCTCATTTTAGAGAAAACCCTCCTCCACCTGATGTCTCTCTCTAGCTCCTGCCCATCAATTTCCTTCCCAGCCAAATTCACCAAGTAAATTTTCTATGCTGTACATACTGTCTCCATTTCCTTCCCTCCCACTCACTCCTCATTCTGCCTCTACCCTCACTGCTTCACTCAGACACTTCTAAGAAAGTCATCATGATCTTTATGTTCCCAAGGCAGCAGGCATTTCCCAGTCATTGTATTTGATTTCCAGTAGCATTGGACATGGTGGACCTCCCTATCCTGCGAGACACCCATGGTTCTTGTGCTCTGGGATGGCAGACTCTGGGTTTTTGCTCTGCATTCCTGGCTGCTTTTTCTCAACCTCTTTTGTTAGGTTACATTCTCGACTACTACCACACCTTTAAATATTGGAATTCCTCAAGGCTGAGATGTAGTTTCTCCTGCCAGTTTTATTTTTCTTTATCTCTAGGTTGCCTAATCCAGTCCCAAAATTCAATTACTACCTCTATGCTGAAAGCTCCCAAACCTACATCTTTCTGCAAAGACCTCTAGCTTTAGACCATAGACCCAAGGTCCAGTCTAGCATCTCCACTTGGATATTGCCTAACTTCCCAAACTTAACTGAATTTGACACCCTCCCTGCTATTCCTTTCAGGTAGTGGCTCCATCACACACCCAGCAGTGCAGGTCGGAGACTCTGGTGCCATCCTTGATCAGTCTTCTTTATCATCCCCCTCATCTTAACCCTAAGTTTTGCATCCTGTGAAATCCCTCAGTTCTGGGTATACTGCACTGGTTGATTACTTTACTAAATGCAAAGTTAAAACCCAAAATCTCTACCATGACTTAAAAGGCCCTGAATAATGGAATCCCTGACTGGCCTCATCTTGCCCCTACTCCCCTTCATTCTTGTGGTTACAGACTACACTCCTTCACTACCAGAGCACTTGTACATTTCACTATTCCCTTCATCCAGAACATCCCTCCCCTTTTGCTTACCCCATTTTCACCTTTCTAATGCCAGATTAAATGTCCCCTCCTTTGCTCAGAGAAGCCATTCTTGACATCCCCCAGAACAGATTAAACTGTCCTTCATTATACTTTTCTAGTAGCTCCTTCCCAGTAGTAATGACATGATTAGTCAGCATCCATCGCCTCATCAAGAATGTAAGTTGCCCATCATCAGGGACTGTGTTTATCTCTGTTTCCCACTGTGCCCTAGTGTGAGGAGAGCATGTTGCTGGGGTTCATCTGAACTTGTAGGCAGCAACTTGTCTGTGAAGCTTTGGTTGAGGTGAGACAGCCAGATATATGTTCTAGGAAGAATATTTTGGTGGCTCTGTAGAGGATAGAGTGGTGAGCAGGCCCTTGGGCATGTTAGGTGGCATGAACTAATGAGTGAGTTGGACTAGGGAGGGTATAGCCTTGTGAGGTTGACTCTTCATGGTGTAGAGACTGACTACATATGGACAGTGATGAAGCCAGAAGAGTTGAAGATGTCTACCAGGTTTTGGGTTGGTGGTTTGGCTGTCTGGGTGAAGGTCACATGGTTAGGCACTATAAATTCTTTCATGACTATGGTAAACGCTGGGAATCAGTCAGTGTGGCTGTTGTGATTTATTTATTTTTCCTTTTTAAAATTTTTTAAAAATATATTTTATTGATTATGCTATTACAGTTGTCCCATTTCCCTCCCTTCATTCCCCTCCACCCTGCATACCCCGTCCCACTCACATTCCCCCCTTTAGTTCATGTCCATGTGTCATAAGTTCTTTAGCTTCTACATTTCCCATACTATTCCTGCCCTCCCCCTATTTTCTACCCACCATCTATGCTACTTATTCTCTGTACCTGTTCCCCTCTGTCCTCCTCCCACTCCCCTGTTGATAACCCTCCATATGATCTCCATTTTTGTGGTTCTGTTCCTGTTCTAGTGTTGGCTTAGTTTGCTTTTGCTTTTGTTTTAGGTGTGGTTGTTAATAACTGTGAGTTTGCTGTCTTTTTACTGTCATATTTTTTTATCTTCTTTTTCTTAGGTAAGTCCCTTTAACATTTCATATCATAAGGGCTTGATGATGATGAACTCCTTTAACTTGACCTTATCTGAGAAGCACTTTATCTGCCCTTCCATTCTAAATGACAGCTTTGCTGGATAGAGCAATCTTGGATGTAGGTCCTTGCCTTTCATGACTTGGAATACTTCTTTCTAGCCCCTTCTTGCCTGCAAGGTCTCTTTTGAGAAATCAGCTGACACTCTGATGGGAACTCCTTTGTAGGTGACAGTCCCCTTATCTCTTGCTGCTTCTAGGATTCTCTCCTTCATTTTAATCTTGGGCAATGTAATTATGATGTGCCTTGATGTGTTCCTCCTTGGGTCCGACTTCTTTGGGACTCTCTGAGCTTCCTGGACTTCCTGGAAGTCTATTTCCTTTGCCAGATTGGGGGAGTTCTCCTTTATTATTTGTTTAAATAAGTTTTTCACTTGTTGCTCTTCCTCTTCCCCTTCTAGTACCCCTATAATTCGGATGTTGGGACGTTTAAAGATGTCCTGGAGGTTCCTAAGCCTCTCCTCATATTTTGAATTCTTGTTTCTTCCTTGTTTTCTGTTTGGTTGTTTCTTTCTTCCTTCTGGTCCACTCCATTGATTTGAGTCTCAGTTTTCTTCTCATCTCTATTGGTTCCCTGTGCATTTTCCTTCATTTCACTTTGCGTAGCCTTCATTTTTCATCTAATTTGCAATCAAAATCAAGCAATTCTGTGAGCTTTGAACACCAGGGCTTTGAACTATGCATCTGATAGGTTGGCTATCTCTTGGTCGCTTAGAAGTATTTGCTCTGGGGCTTTGACCTGTTCTTTCGCTTGGGCCATTTCTTTTTTTTCTTTTTTCTTTTTTTGGTCTGGTAGCTCCGGTTACATATGAGGGGTGGAGTCTTAGGTGTTCACCAGGGTGGGTCAACCCATGTCACTGGGTTGTGATACTGTATGGGGGGTGGGGTCAGAGAGGGAACAATGGTGCTTACTCTGCTCTCTCTTGGTTTTCAGTCCCTTCTGCCACTTCCCACAAGCAAATTGGGCCTGTCTGGTGCTGGTTCCCAGATGGGTGGGCTTGTGTACATTCTAGCACCCTGTGGGTCTCTCCAACGAACTCTCCTGTGAGGTTGGGAGTCTCGCCTGGCACCTCAACCCCCGCAGGTGTTTTCAATCAGTGCTTTTAGGCTGTATTTCCCAGCACTGGGGCCTTGGGTCGTGTGGTCTGTCTCACTCCCTGTTTTCGCCTGGTTTATCTGTGCATGAATGTGGGACCACCATCAGCCAGCCACCTTGTGCGCCTCACTGGGTCTGCCCGTTGTCACCCTGTGCCCAGGGTCTGCAAGCTGCCACCTGCACACCTGGGTCCACCAGCCACCGCTTTTTCCTGCTTCTACCCCTCTCCGCTGGCCGTGGACTCTGCCCCTCTTACCAGTCTGGATGAATGGTTGTTGGACTTCCGTACAGTTCAATTTTCTGTCAGTTAAGGTTTTTTTGTTTCTAAATTTTTGTTTTCCTTAATTTTGGTTGTGTGAGGAGGCACAGTGTGTCTACCTATGCCTCCATCTTGGCCAGAAGTCTGCTGTTGTGATTTCTTGAATGTCTGGTCCTCATATTTTTGTTATAAGGACATTTCCTTGTGTCCTCCTTGGGTCCATTTTACCAACCCCACCCTCCTCCTCCCAGTGTGTGATAGAGAAGAGCAGGAATCATGGCAGTTCAAGGAGAGAGACACATTTTTAGGACTCACTGAGGGCTTCAGCCCAGACAAATGGGCAGAACTCTGGGCAGGCAGTTTAGGTGTCTGGGTTCCATTCTCAGTATGATGCCTCACCAGCTCTGGGACCTTGGGCAAGTCTACCTCTCTGGGTCTCTCACCCCCACTTCCATAATGGGTTGAATTAACTCAGTGGCTCTCAACCTTGGATGAATATCAGAATTATATGGAGAGATTTAAAAAATACAAATGGTTAGGTCCAACTCTCTAGAGATTCAGATTTAATCGGACTAGGGTGAAACTAACTAACACTTGTCATTTTTAAAAGCTTGCCAGATAATTCTTACACGAAGCCAGATGGAGAACTACTTGATCAGATGATCTTAGAGACTTTTCAACTCAGAGAGTCTAACCTAAGAATGGCCTTCTTTGGACACCAGGGGTGCCTGGTTTGACCTGCCTTCCCTCTTTGTACCCTATGTCACCTGCACCTCATGGTCCTCACCTTGAACTTGGGCTTGGGGGTAGCAGTAGAGACAGTTTTCAGCTGAGGCTTGGAAGCAGAAACACAAAGCCTGTGGAGAGAGGAGGATGGGGCGGGAGTTCTGTGAGGAGGAACAGATTGAAGCTATTAACATTTGATCAGTTTGGTATTGTTCTTCTGGAGACCACAGCTTATGAGGCTGCTTAATAAATGTCTGGTCCGGGTCCAATCCAGAGCCGCCAAATGGGTGTTGCTATGGTTTCTGAGGAGGTTGTTTCCCACACAAGTTACTGCTTCCCACCCTGAACTGCGAAAAACCAGCATCTTCCCTCTGTTCCTTAACTCTGTCCCTGCCTAGATGAGCCAGTGGTGGGAGAACATCTGGGTCTGGGGACACACAGTGGTCTCAGTGGGACTGGGCACTGGTAGCATCATACATGCCAGCCCCTGACAGCAGCCCTGTGCATCCTCAGTTTCTCTTCTTCCAGGTGTCCAGGTGACACTCTTCTAATGTCATTGCCATGCCCAGGTTTCAGGGTCCTTGGGGGTGACCCTGTTGCCCTTGATCCTGGGAGAGGAGTAGTAGTCGGAGGCTGGGGCTGGCAAGCAGTGTGTGTACAAGTGTGTGTGCATGTGAGTGAGTGTGTGGGTTCTTGTGCCTGAACACATGTAGGTGAATGTGCAAAAGTTTTGTGTAGTGTGTGTAGGTACTTGAGTGTACTTGTCAGTGGGTGAGTACATACTGGGTGTGACCCTGTGTGTGTACATGTATGTGTGTATGTGTGTGTTTAAGGGTGTTTGTGTGAATGGCAAGAACTGGGTAGGGGTAAGCATCCAGGCAATACTGCTAAACCTTCAAAACATGTATTATGACACATTTAAGAGAAATGAACACTTATAAAGTTTAATATAAAAACACCCATATAAGCAACACTCAGCTTAGGAGAGAAAACTTTACCAAAACAGTTGAAGCCTCCTGTGCACTCTTCTGATTGTCACCCACCTCGCAGACTGGTGGGTTGGGGGTTTCTCCTTCCCATAACAACACTTTCCATCTGTTTCAACAGAGAGGCTCCTTCCACTCTTCTATCTTTCTGTAAAACATGATGAAGTGTGGGGTGTGTGCATGTGTGCACACGTGTGTGTGTGTTGGGTTGGAGGTTATAAGGAGAGCATGTGCAGTGGTGGAGAAGACTAGAGAAACCCTGTGAATCAGAAATGCTTTTAAAATGAGTGGTCATCTTCTTCAAGCTTCGAGTGCCATTTCTTCTTCGAGCTCTCTGAGTCTGTTTCCCATCAATAAAATGAGATGGAGATGAAAAGAAATGGCACATAGTTGGAACTCAATTGTGTTTAATTTTTTTTTTTTAAGTTAACTATTAAGAGGCAGTAAGAAGGCAGCCAACTCTGCAGAAAGATAAAAATCAAACAAACTGTTGGATATATATTATTCTGGGCAGGTGGAGGTGAGCTGGCTTAAGCTGGATCCTCCCTCCTTCCTTCTTTCCTTCTTTCTCTCTCTCTCTCTCTCTCTCTCTCTCTCTCTCTCTCTCTCTCTCTCTCTTTGGTTAGTTCTTGAAGTGTTTTCCTCTCTTGGAGTGGTTCTGTGTCTGTGCAGTGGGAAATCAGAGTAGGAGAAGTCTTACCTCAACAGAGGTCTTTAGTGGAAGGTCCCCTGCCTGCTTACTGCTAAGTAAAACTACATGTAAAGAGGATCATTTGAGATGTGGTTGATTTTGAATACGTAATTAAGGGAAGTGAGCATTCCAAACAAATCCTGGCTGTCAGGCAACACCTGAGCTAAAATAAATCTTCTTGAAAATTGAGGCACTCAATTAGATCCTGTAAGGAAACAGGAGGCCTTTACCAGTTTGTTCTCCCATTCAGTCATTTACCAAGATAAATCCTGGGGTTCAAAGGTGAAAGAGATCCTAGGAGGAGAGAAAGGCAAGGAAACGGGGAAGGACAAGACATTTGCTGGTGTTACTGGAAACGTACAGCATCATTGGAAATGCATGGTTAGCACTCCATGATTCCACTCTGCGTTTCATTGCTACACAATGACTATGCACCTCAGATTGTGCTAGACACTGTGAGGAACTGAGAACTAGAAGTCACAAGATGCCAGCAAGGGAGTATAACGACCGGATAAATGTGAATAATTGGCTGATGGAGGAGAGGCAGAAAGGCCCTGCCATTTATTGAGCACTTATTTTGCACCAGGCATTATAGAGGGCACTTGTCTCAACTGATCCTTATGATAGCCACTGAACAAATATTATCCCCATTTTATAGGTGAACAAACTAAGTGTTAGGGAGGTTAAAGTATTTGTTTGGTAAATATCAGAGCAGAGAGTCAAACCCAGGTCATTCTGACTTCCCAGCCCAGCACTGCTTTCTAAAAATGATTCTATGGCAAGAACTATAATATGACTAGTGTAAGGTAGTTTCCAATGAATAAGAAAGCAAGAATCTGATGCTGACATGAGTTATTAAGAAAATCCAACATAAGATAAAATATTTTGGTTAGCATTTGTCTCAGAAAGCTTTGGAAACTCAGTTGTATATTTGGCTTTGAAGGAGTGGTCCTTTCATTCCAGGAACCTCAGGTTTTTTTATTTTCCGAGCCTATAATTTAAATCATATATTCCTGGTACAATGTGGAGGGAAGATACTTGAGACAAAAGAAAGAGGGAAATAATATCATCTGTCATAGCCTAGGAGCTGAAATCCAAGTTTTATAATCCCCTCTAAACAGCTCTGAGCTTTTATAATTTGC
This sequence comes from Anoura caudifer, assembly GCA_004027475.1. Lineage (NCBI taxonomy): Eukaryota > Metazoa > Chordata > Mammalia > Chiroptera > Phyllostomidae > Anoura > Anoura caudifer. The sequence goes on from PVKU01005254.1 coordinate 47,840, forward strand.
TAGAATCCCAGAAAGATTTATGTAGCCCAAGTGGGGGAAAAAGGTCTTGATTGCTAAGGATGCAAAGAGATTTTTCAATCACTTCATAATTTGTTTTTTTCATAGATTTTTTTTTTAAATTAAAAGAAAAATTTTTTGAGCCCCAAATGATCTCCACAGTTTCCTTATATGGAATTAGACATGAGTTTCCAGATTTCAGAGTTCAACTGGTTTGGAGTTTCCTGTGTCCTAAAAATGTCTTTAATTAAAAGCAAGAAAAAAAAAGTATTTTTTTTAATCCTCATCAAACTAAAAAATGGCTGAAGGGATTTTATTCAAACTTTCCCCCAAAATTCACCTTTTGCCAAGACCCAGCATGGAAAATTTCAGCCCAAAAGGATCGCTCTTTGGCAAGTTACCCGAGCTAATGAAAACAGAGGGGCATAAAGGGAGTCTGTGTGCAGCTCCAACTGTAGTGGTCACTGGAGTCCACATTGTACGAGAAGAAGGGCCTCATTCAATGACCCCTCTTTTAAGTCTTTCTTATCATCAATATGGATGAGACTTGGATTTCAAGTGGTCACCAAACAAAAAGCACTTACTTTTATGAACACAGTTTGGGTAGTGACATTATTTCAAGTGGCTTTGCTCAATTGTGATTGATTTTGGAATAAAGTTATTGCAAATGGAAAGGTAAGAATTGTTCCAAGGAGCATGAAAGCAATCATTCATTCATTTGTTCACTCATTCATTTACTCGTTTATTTTGCAAGTGTTTACTGAGCATACCTGCAATGTGTGTGGCACTTTAATAGATGCCGGAAATACTATGGCAGGGAAATAGATGTGGTTCCTAAGCTCATGAGTTTATGTGGTGGGGGGGGTGGAGGAAGGAAACAGTTTAAATTATAAATTGTGACAAAGTTTTTGGGGCAACAGAATGGGGTGCTGAGATAGAGAAGTGGTGATGATATGGAGTGTGTATCTTTAGGGAGGCTGGTAGGGGCCTAATACATACTCACTTACCATTTGGCAAACATTTAGCAAGTGGCCACTGTGCCCCAGAGTCCTTAGTTGGAAACAGAGGTGAACCGCACCTTGATTCTGCCCTCAAGGCGCTAGTGGGAGAGCGGGCAGGTAAGCAAGGAGCTCTAATATGCTGTGACAGGTGCTTTAATGTAGTCATGTGCAGTGTCAACTGATGGGCAGGAATGCTGAATAGGCTTCACTGGCAGTGGCCAATGAAGGCATCTCTCAGGACGGACAATTCAACAGGCATTTGTGGGGCGATGTTGGGAATATAGAGATGGATGAGAACCAGGGCTGCCTTCAAGGAGCTTCTGGTCCAGTCTTGTTTCCCAACTCACCTGTCTGAGAGCCTGGAGCCTTTGGTGCCTGAACCACCTCTCCAGCAGCAAGCATGGAAGATGAGTCAGAGGTGGTGCTTAGTAAACAGTGGGTCCTTCTCTCTGATGCCTTACAGGGCGCTTCTTGAGTTTAGCCTGGCCTTGCCTTTTGGAGTAAGACAGCCTGGGTTCAAACTGCAGTACTAGCACTCCCTAAGCTGTTACTTTAGGCAGGTCACTCTCTGGGCTTCAGTGTCCTTATAGGCAAGTTGGGGGTAATCACAATACTGATGTCCCAGGGCTGCTGTAAGAACTAAAGGTGATCGTACTCTGTAATCACTAAAGGCATAGCTGGCCCATATCATCCTGATGTGTCTCCAAGTGCTACCCCTCACTTTCCCACAACCCACTCTTCATTCATTGCAGAGATTATGGGTGGAGTATTTTAAATGTCAGGCATTGTGCTGGGGACTTAGCAATGACCATGCTGGACCCTGGGGTCTCCATCCCATGGGTAGTTAAATTCCAAAATCTCTCTAAATGAAAATTCTTTGCCTCTTCCACCCAGTCAAATCGCTATTTGTATCTCTGTAACTCCAGAAAAAAGAGGGGTGAGTGCGTATTCATTTTTCATCAGCACATCTGGCTTTTAGGTGAAAAAGTCTGCCAGAAATTTTGAGATATCTTGTTACTTTAAACATCAGAAGGCTGGGAGATTTCCCATTATTAATTGGAAGTAAAAATTTCTTCGTGGCCCAGAGCAAGGACGAAACTGTGATTTCGCAGGTCAGCAGAAAGCTCACCATGGTTGTTTTTGCTTGGTATTAAGTTTATCTGGGGAGCAGGAGGAACAGAAGGTGGTTTCCAGAATGATAAATCAATGTGGCAATGTAGAGCAGCTGAAGGAGGCTACTGAAGTGGTGGGGAAGCCTTGCCCATGCGTGGACTTGAGCCATCCTTTCATCTCCCTGAGCCCGGTTTCCCTTTGTGTAAAACGAGGCACACTAGAACCTTCAATGTCGGGTGATTCGAGAGTTGAGTGCGAGTATGCGCATGGAAACAGGTCAGTACTTACGGGGTAGAGTACTGCTTACCATGGTTTTTGCTCGTGACCTGGGAGATGTAGACTCACTAGAGAATACAGACAATTCCTCCTTTTCCACTTTGTGTCTCTAGCGAGGTCAGAGGTAGTGGCAACTGTGAGGAACTCTGAGGAAACCTGTAGGGGCATTAGATAGGTGGCTGGATCACATGCCATTGGGAAGTCTACATTCTTCTCTGAAAAATTGCCAGCCTTCTGCGAGAATTTCTCCCATTTTCTTTAGTGAGCTTGCTTTTGTTTGTTTCCACATTTGCAAAGCTTTGCAATGTGCAGTTGCAGCGGCTATGGGGATGCAGAAGGTGGGACTTGATTTGATAGAGAGAGCACACGCGTGCGCGCGCCTGCCGCCCCCCGCCCCCCCGCAGGCTTTTTTAATGGCAGCTTGGCGTGTCCCAGCATCAGGCGTCGAGCCACCCTCCCTCTCCGCCACCGCATCCTTCCTTTTCATCTCCAGGGAGGCAGGACACAGAAGCCAGTATCCCCCCTCCCACCCCGCCCCGGGGGCCAGGCTGCCGGACACCAGCCATTCCGGGGCTCTGCGAGCCTCAGCTGGGCCTGGGTGGTGCGCCTGGGGCCCGAGGTCGTCGGTGCTGGCACCCGCGACAGCCTCTGCGCGCAGCAGGCCGCGTCGCCAGCCGGCCGGCCCGGGGATCTGACCAGGCCGCGTGTGAGCGCCGGGATTCCTGCTCCTGCCTTAAATATGCCGGTTATTTTTATCTCCCTACGTCAGGCAGCGAAGGCCATCCCACCAGCGGCCTCGGCGGCTGCTACACAATGTTTCCCTTTAGTCGGGAGGGGAAATGGAGGGAGGCCAGACTTCCTGATCACATGGTGCTGAAGTCAATGAAAAAAAATTAAGGGGGACCCCTCCCTTTTTCTTCCCTGCCTGATCCAGACCGCCCCCCCCCCTTAGCTCCCCCCACCCAGCCCCCTTGGGCTCCGTGCATTAGGGAGAGAGGCTCAGGCTCCAGGCGGAGGGCCAGCCAGGCAGGAGAGAGAAAACATAAACACAAGATTGTTGCAGTAATTGGTGGCTCTGAAAACACTGAGGAAATGAGAGGCTTGTACGAAACATCAGCCGACAAGAAACGGGGTGATGTCAGACAGCCTTCCAGGATTAGAAACCCTTAAAAGCTCTGAGCCCGCGGCCGCTGCGGAAAGTGCTCGGCTCTCCCGGGTAGGAAGCCAGGATTTCTCCGGACTCCAGGCGCTCCCCACCTCCTCTCTTCCTCTTTCTCTTTCTTTACTTCTCTCTGGTTATTTCTCTCTCACTCTCTTTATTTCTCTCTCTCTCTCTTTTTTTCCTCCTTTCTCTTTTTTTCCTTGTCTTCCCCTTTTTCGTCCCCCCCCCTTCCCTTTATTAAAAGGAAAGGGAGGGACTACATCAAATCATTTCAATTCCTAAGATACCTGGTACTTACTTTTACACCTTTTTCTTACTTTGAAAGACCAAGCCAGACTAAACCGTGATATAAACCCAACGAGGGCAAAGGACTTAAGTGTCTGTTGCTTGACTTCACTCTAACTTTCTCCTCTTCTCAGTCCTCGTTCTGTCTCCTTTGTTGGGTTAAACTCACTTTGTAATAATGTGCTAACAGTGGAAGGCTGGGAATGAACAAGATGTTTATGAAGGAGGAGCTTACCGAGTAAATGGAATTAAATTTTCTTACAAATCTGGTAGTGAGGAGAATATAGATTTTCTAGTTGCACATCGCTTGGTCACCCAACTCATAACTCTAGCTGCTGCTGCCTCATTTTTTTTTTTCATGGTTGGAGTAATCAAGCAGACTAAAAGCATACATATAAACACCCTCACTTCCAGCTCTCCCCACTCTCCCTCAGCCCACAGGGCAGGGTAGCTGACAGTCCGTAGGCAGGGGCTTGTGCCAGGGCCACCTGGAGCCTGCCTGCATCTTTAAGGCAGGGCCGGTCTCATCTGTTCAGTGACACAAAAGGTGCTGCCTGTCAGGGCTCTCTCCAGGATTAATGAGATGATGTTTGGAAAGGTCTTGAGCCCCCACAACCAAACGCACCCACAGCACCTTTTCAAAGGATGATTTATGTCCAACTTTACCCAAATAGGAACCAAAAGAGGGTGTTCTGTTTTTTCATCTTTAGAGCAGATGAATTTAGCACCTGGATCCTTGCCTTGGGGCGTATCAGGAGGTTTAGAATCCGCCTTATTAATTACCCTACCTTGTGGACAGGTTTTTTCTTCTTTCTGAGACCTAGATAAAGGTCACATCAAGGTCAAGTCTGCATACCCTTGGAGGAATTGGGCTGGTGAGAACAATACCCCTCCGGCCTGAGCCCCTTCCCACATACTCATAAATTTTGTGATGATTTAGCCCCCTTAAGGCTCAACACTCCCAAGCTGTAGTAATTTGAGCCAAGTGTACTTTTTGGTCTGATCCAATGTACCTGTGGTTATGCCACCCACCAAGAAGTAGATGACAACCCTGTTCTCCAGTTCTTATGGGCACATTTTCAATCTTTGATGTTCCCCTCAGGCTCTGCACATCCCAAGGGGGAAACTTCACACCCCTTCCCAGTTTTCCGATATGCCTGTATGAGATAATGGGGTCTCCATTCCCTCAATTTTCCAACCTACGGAGCTTGGCTCTTCCTTGTCTATTCCTGCTCCCTCCTACTTATGAAGGCCAACAGATTCTGCTGTTATCCCCAGAAAATCTCAGGTCCTCTGATGCTCTTCTCCACCTCCTGCAGTAAAAACCGCAATGCCCCCTAAGGCTGACCCCTTTCTCTGGGTGTCCAGGAGTCTTAACAGTTTGAGTTTAAATCCCAGATTTGCTACTTAACAGCTTCATAACCTCAGGCGAGTTACTTTGCGGAATGTAATTTCAATTCCTTAACATTTAAGGAGTAGTTACATTTATATAGTCCTAAAATCATTTCAGCCCTTTGAAGGCAACCACGTGGCTGATGTGGCCCCCGGTGAAAATGAGTTTGATACCCCTGAGATAAGGCATATGAAGGACTCAGCCCAGCACCTGCCACAAAGTAGGTGCTCTGTAAACAGCTGCCGTGAGTTGTGTTCTGGACAGGTGTTTCTTGGACTCCACCTTGCTGTGGAATCCCCTGGAGGGCTTGGAAATACACAGATTCCTGGCACCACCCCACAGCTCCTGATTGAGTAGGTACAGGGTGGGGCCTGAGGATCTGCATTTCTAAGTAGCTCCTGGTGATGCTGGTGCTGCTGGCTCATGGACCACCCTGAGCTGCATGCTGGCAAAGTCAGAACTGCCCCTGGCTCTGGCTCTTCTTGTCCATACTTGCTGGCAAGGCCCATGTGGCCCTTTTTTTCTCCTGGCCCAACTCACCTCTCTCAGGCGACTCACATCAAACCTTTCAGGATCTGCTCAGTTGACACCTGTTAGCTCTCCAGGCCCCACGCCGTTAGAGCTTCCTGTCTGCTGGGAATGTCCCTTCCCTTTCTTCATTGCCTTGTGAGCATCTCCCCCTCGAGGTCTAGCTGCTAGGCTTCCTTTTCTCTGAAGCCTTCCTGCTTTTACTCCCAGAGTCAGCCTCCTTCCTTCTCTGTGCTCTGTTCTCCACTCAGACTTTTTTGTTGTGTTCATTGGATTCTGAGCAATGATCTACAGATGTGCGTGTCTCTCCCACTGGTCAGTGGGCTCCTCCAGGCAGGGCCCAGGTCTTGTCTGTCTCTGTGTTCCAAGTCTACACGCAGTACCTGACTCATAGAGAAGCTCAATACCTGTTTGTTGAATGAATAAGAGGATGAATGGACCAGCAGCCCAGCCTCTAGGAAAATCACAGCCTATCTGATAGTATTGTGGGGTGCTCTGCAGCTTTAGACATGCTTCCTGGCCCCAGCCTCCAGGGCTCCACCCCTGACCTGATTTAGGGAGAGAATGCTTTTATTCCTATACCTCTAAATTCCCTCTCCCTTTATCTCACTGAATCCTCCTAACCTTATTCTCCCCACTCATGACAGAGTAATTGAGACTGGGGGAGAGGATGTGGCTAGCAAGTTCTATAGCCCAGAGGCAGGACAGCCAAGCTCAGATCATTTGGATACAAAGATCTCCTAACCTCACCAAACACACACACACACACACACACACACACACACACACACACACACTCACACACTCACAGGCAGAGATCTAGCAATTACTTCTTTATGGAGATGAAGGCCAGCAGCCAGTTCTAGAGGGGCCTTGCCAGAATGTTCCCTTGTGGCAGTTGAGTTGGTTTGGGTCCCTATCCGGGGTTACTCCCCAGTCTTCAGCTCTGGGCTTAGAGCTTCCAGAGAATCTTCCTTTTCTGACAAGCCTGAGGGTACAGAGATGCTAGATCCCAGGATTCCTAGACTGGCTGAGATGCAAAGGCTGGGCCATCATCTTATTCAAAACTACTTGAACCCCGCATGGCCAGGTTGAGACACAGAGAGGGCTTGGCATGGACCTCATATCACATAGCTTGTGAGTGAGCATCTGAGTTGGGCCTACAATCAAGACAGAGCTTTCTCCTTCCCTTCGTCCAGCAAGTTTATTGGGATAGCTCCACTAGGCCAGGCACCATGATTCTGAGATTATTTCCCACTTGACCCCTTTATCCATGGCAGACTCTGAAACAAGAACTTCAACTATGAAGTTCATTTAGATATCAGTGGAGAGGTGAGGTGGTCAGACACCCTGACACAAGCCCAGGGATGGCTGCATTGTCTGCACTTACTGTCTGGCTAGTGACAAAGGCAGAAGCAGATTTTGATCTTTGGCAGGAATGATATTTCTTGGACAACCATCTCCCTGCATTCTTGAAACCTCCAGATGACTCATAGCTGAGCATCATCAACAGGGTCATCCTCTGTTTGCACACTAAATCTCAGGGAACTTTGATAGCCTCATTTGATATGCCAGTTTTCAACTACGTGGGACTAGCAAGTGATGTAATATCTCTGAACATCCATGTACCCATCTTTAAAATGGGGATAAATGAAGTACCTGCCATGCCTGCTTCACCTGGCTGTTGATATGAGTCAGGCGATCTGTATGTATAAGGAGGGCTTTGTGGAACCGTTGTAACATGCAGGAACCATTATAACATTTTCCACATAACATGTGGAACCATTATAATAAGCAGCTGGCTGCTCCCAGCTGGTCTTGGGCCAGTTCAGAAAGCCAGATTCCCAAAATGCAGTGGGGCAGGGTGGGCATGGAGGCAGAGGAGAAGAGAGGAAACCTCAACTGCACACTTGCTGGGCACCCTGTGCCTGAAACTGCACCAGGCACCCTCTGTTCGTGCGCTCATTTCAACTGCACCATGACCCTATGGAGTAGGTATTTGTAGTGCAGCCCATGATGGCCTCCCAAAGACACATCTGTGTTCTAACCCTGGAAACCCGTGCCTTTTACCTTATTTGGAAATGCAGATGTAATCAAGTTAAGGATATTGAGAGGAGATCATCTTGAATTACCCAGGTGGGTCCTAAATCCGATGACAAGTATGTCCTTATAAGAGACACAGAGAGGAGAGACTCACAGGGAGACCAGAGGGAGGCTGTAGGAAGACAGAGACAGAGATTAGAGTGATGCAGCTGTAAGCCAAGGAACACCTGGAAACCACCAGAAGTTGGAAGAGGCAGAAAAGATGCTCCCCTGGAGCCTTCAGGGGGAGTGCAACCCGGCTAACACCTTGGGTTTGGACTTCTGGCCTCAGAACTGCGAGAGGACACACTACTGTGTTTTAAACCACCCAGTTTGTGCTCATTCGCTGTGGCAGCCCCAGGAAACTCCTACAGCGTTCTCTTTACCCCACTGAACAAAAGGGAAAACTGGATTAGAGAGGTAAAATGCCTCTTCAAAACCACGTACCTAGCAGGGAGCTACAGTTCAAGCTCAGGCTCAGGGATTCCAAAGCCGGCACTTGGACCCCCCTCTAGGAGAAGTGGGAGCATATGAGGGTTGCAGAGGCAGGTCTCCATGGATGAGAAACTAGCTCCCCGAGCTGAGGAAAGATGGGAAGTGGGCCTTTCATTTTCAAGGCAGATCGTTCAAACCGGAGAATTCCCTATGAGAAACCACGCTGCCCCAAATCCCACACAGGTGGTGAAGAGAGAAATATAAGGGGAGTTTTGGGGGTTGGATTTTCAGAGATGGTTCCGAGGCCCATGGCTGTGGGACACACTGGTGGAGCAGCTCATCCACAGAGTGACCTGGACAACAATCTGCCAGTCAGCCTGAACTTGGAAAAACACAGATTTCTCTCCCCCCACCCCACCTTTTTTTCTTTTTTAACATAAGCCAGGCTGGGAGGAGCCTCAGGGAAAGAGGAAATCAATAGGAAATGCCTTTAGAAAATGAGATTTTTCAGAAAGCATGTCATGTCATCATTCTAGTTGCCAAGGCTTGGACCCCCAAATTTAAAACAGGAAATGGGAGAATCAAAGGCAGCCAATGAGAGGCGGCCTTGTCCAGAAGGCAGCTGTGTAGGGCTGGCAGCTGTGCATGCGGAGCCAAGTCACACGGAGGCCAGTTGAGTGAACAGTGGGTGTTGGCCTGGACAAGAGCAACTCTGGGTAGGATGAGAGTTTTCTTCATAGAACTGAATGGCTGTCATGAGGCAGGAGGAACAGGTGTGTTCTAAGAGGCCCAAGGGGAGGCAGTACAGCCATTGGTCTGGATACATCACAGGAGGCAATAGAACAAAAAGTTAAAGGCTCCACAGCCAGGGGTTCAAATCCCAGTTTCACCTCTTACTAACTTGGGCAAGTTATTTAAGCTCTCTAGCCTCTGTCTCTTCATCTGTCATATGGGAGTGACAGACAAACCTTCCATGTAGCGTTACTGAGGGGATTAAATTGTATTAAATGTCAAGTTCTTAGAATAGTATCCAGTGTATAGTAAGCACCCTGCACATGTTAGCTATTTTTTTCTCTCCTTGGAGAGGGCAAGAAAGTCTTTCTAGGGACACGGAACTGGGATTTAAAAGATGGGGGTAGGCATTTCATAGGGGGAGGCAGGTGGGCAAGGTCACACCAGGCAGAGGGACTGCAAGCACAGAGAGAAGGAGAGACCTACATGGGTGTGTTTGCTCCATGTGGTGTAGAGTTGCAAAGTTAACAGATGGGGCTGCAGGGGCTGGTGGGGCCAGTGCACGAGGGCTGGGGTCCGAGTTTTGAACTTGGACATCGTCCTGCCGGTAAGTGTTTCTCAAACTTGAGCCTGCATCAGAGTCACCCAGAGGGCTCATGAGACCATACATGGCTCTGCTCCACCCCAGAGATTCTCATCCAGTAGGTCTGGGAGGAACCTGAGAATCTGCATTTCTAACAAGCTCCCAGGTAATGCTTCTGCTTGCTGGTCCAGGTACCACACTTTGAGAACCACTGCTACTGATGGTGGGGACAATTGGAGGATTCAAGATGAGGTTCCAGGGCAGTTTTCAGGGAAACATGCACTCAGTCTTGTTGCTCTGGAGGCCACACTAGTAGCCACCTGAGACCAGAGTGGGGGGCTGTTGGAAGTGGGGTAGCAGGAGCTGACATCCTATGTTCTCTGGCAACAGTTGCAGTTTAGAGCAGCGATTTTCCACTTTTTTTTTTTTTTTTTTTTTTATTTTTAGGTTTTTTTAAATTTTTTTTTAATTTTTTTTTGTAATCAAAAAAAAAAAAAAAAAAAAAAAAAAAAAAAAAAAAAAAAAAAAAATTCTATTTTTTCCTGATCTGACCAAAAAAATAGTATAATTTTGATTCATTCACACTGGTCAGCTCTTGTTGTGTTGGCTGTTGTCATTTTTTAAATTTGACAATCTAGGGTAAAAGGGGTCAGTGCCCTTGACTAGAGTCAGGTATTGCATGCTTTAAAAATTCTTGTGGCGTACCGGTTGAAAATTGCTGGCCTAGAGGTTGGCAGGACCCGGGGAAGGAGAGTCCAGCCAGATCGCCAGGGCTGGCTGGGTGCCACTTCAGGCAGCTTCGCACTTTATTTTCCTCTTTAATGAAGGGTAGGTGATCTATTCACCAGGAAGGTAACCTTCTTCCTGGGATCCCACGATATAGGAGCAAAACCCAGACAGCAAAGGAAAACCTCCCAACACAGCTCCTTCCAAACCCGTGGCTGCCACCCACCTGGGGCTCTGTCAGTAACTGCAGGGGCAGCACGTGGTTTCCTGGGGTTGCTGAGGAAGGGAGGACAATTATCAAGGCCGCATCCCACCCCCTCTCTGTCAATGCTGGGGGAAAAACAATATTTAGTTAGTTAAACACCCGGCTATGGTTTCGTTTGAAAAGCTGGCTTTGATTAGGAGACAGCAAGGGTTGATTTATGAAGACAGATGAAAAAAAGAACAAGCATAAATGTGTAGAACTCACCCAAATGATGACTAAGGGGACATAAGATAGACAGAGTCCTTGCACGTGGAGGCAGAGATGAGTTATCAAGCATTTTGGCCCTGTCTTTGGTGCACACAGTCATGGTTCCTGATGATAGTCTTCCAGAATCTTTGTTTACATTGGTTTTAAATCAGGCGGTGCCTCAGTCAGGGGTTGAGGTGCACGCTTTTCCTAGGCAATTCTCACCTCTGAAAAGCTTTTTTATTAATATGTATGTGAAATAAAAATATATGCAATGCAATTTTCTCTGCTTCCTGGTGACAGGCATGTGAAGGGGTGTTCGTTATCGCTCGAAAATGAAAAACTGGCAACGGTCTAGTGTCTATCAACGGGGGGTTGATTAGATAACCCATCACTCCCTCAGACCGTGGGACTGTAGGGGGAGGTTTACAAAGAAGGTGGCGGTTCTGCTATGTGCATATGTGCAGCTGTCGCAGGTACAAACAGTAACATTCAGGATAGTGTTTCCGGCCAATTCCTTTAATACACATGCCCACACACACATGCACACACAGCTGCATATTTTCCCCATGAACATATATGGACATAAACTCACAGACAAAGGCTTGGGAGGATGCACATCAAAATGAGCCTCTGGGGAGTCCTGCTTGTCATGTCTGTATTGTTTGCATTGCGACTGTTTTGACGCAGTACTGTGTGATGCAGACCACACTTGAAACACAACTGTATCCTGGCTTGGAACTCCTGTGAGAAGCTTGGTGAGAACTGCAGCCCTTGCCCCCCACGCCCTTTCTCCAGGACCTCAGCAGTGTCCTCTGACTCTGCAGCCCCTTGGTATCTACCTCTTGTGTTGGGTCCCTGTTGATGCCCACCTGCCCTATGAGCTTCTCCCCTATGAACTGCTCCCCAAGACTTAACCTGGCCTTGGCCTGGTCCTCACCTCAGTGTTACCCCCATGGCTCGCTTCACCTGATCCCAAGCAGAGCAGGCCCAGAGCTCTGTCCCCATGTAATAGCTCTTCTTATAGACTGGCTCCTTCAGTTTTGCATGGCCCCATTTCTCCTTGCCTTCCTTTCTGTCTCCCCTCCCTCCTCTCTTCTGGTAAGGTGGGGGGCAGTGTTGGGGGTGGTGAGGCAATATGAGCCTCACCATACCAGGTAACATTCCAAAGATCCCACCTCACGAGATCTCTGTATAGCACTGGCCCACCTGGTTCTCTTTCTCCTCTCTCTGGCCCACTGCCTGGAAAGGTCTGGGCAGTTGTTGTTTCTGTACTGATTCCAGAATCTCATTCCTGGGAGGTCTGGCCTGGTGGTGCCCACAAGTCCATGGTGGGCACCCAGGAGAGGTCTCCTTCTGGGACACTCACGGGATCATGTTTTTCCACTCCTCTCAGTAATCTAGCCAAGGAATATGCTAGCTCGTTTGTAAGTTGAGAAGATTGGTTTCGATGGTTTCTGAGCTTGCTCCCAGCTCTGACGTCCAGCATTTCATTGCATGCCTTTGTTGGTGCTCACCTCTCCAGGGTGGCCCTTGGACCATCTTACTCCATTCCCACAACGACTTGTGGAGTAGACAGGGTAGCTCATATTTCTCCCATTTTACAGCCTAGGTAAACAAGGTTTTGAGGTGATCAGGACACCCAAGGTCGTTCAGCTGGTGGTTCAGGGCAGGTGATTGCATATACAACATCTGCAAAGAGGCTCAGCATGCATGAGAGCTTCTCTGGTACATCAGAGGGAAGGGATCATCCTGGAAGAGGGCAGAGCAGAGGGCAGAGGGCAGAGGGCAGAGCAGCACACAGGAGTTGAGGTGGGATGGCCTTGATTAGCTCCATGAGGCTGGAGAAAAGGGTGTGGGAAAGGACAGGAGTGGGAAGAGAGGGGGCTGGACACCTTTCTCTCTCTTTATAAATAAGTTTGCCTCAAATACTTCTTCCTCTGGGAAGCCCTCCAGGCAATAATGTGCTGCTCAATGTTTAACAACTACAACAGAAAAACAGAAATAACAACTTTCATTTATAGTGATTACCAATTACTCCCACCATGGCTGATTTCAAGTTAGCAATGTGGTCACTAAAGACTTAGTTAAGAAGAGTTGGCTCTGGGAAGCCAACAAGGGCCGCCTCCAGCTCACCACTGAGTTACTAACTCTGCTCTTTGCTCTGGAACCTCTGGTTGCCCTCTGACATAGCCACTACCCATTGCTGAAGCTATCTGTAAATAAGTCTCTTGTACTGGACCGTGCCAGTTTTTCAAGGGCAGAATCTGTGTGTAAGTGATTTAAGGATGATTAAATTAATTGAAGCTCTACTATTAGAATGAATTAAAGTTCTACTATTAGAATGTGTGAACACATACAGGACTTGGAATAGTTCTGGCGCGTGAAAGTGCTGTATAAGGGAAAGCTGTGTCCACGGGCTGTCACCTCTCTTCCGGTCCCACAGGGAGCACTCATAAGGATCAAGGGCACGCCTGTTGAAGAGATGAGGAGCTCTAACCCAAGTGGGCACAAAAGGCTTTCTTTTTTCTTATTCTGCTTGGTTTTACAGACCGCCCCTTAACCCAAACTCATCTAAAATTCAATGCAAACTTTTGGTTTCATGTAGGAAAACCCCCCTGTCCAATCCCTCTGGACAACAAGTGGCCTCCAAATCTAGTCTCTTGATAATTGACTGAGTCTGTTGAAACAGGTTAGTGAAGTGGATTTGGATTCCAACGGGGGCTCCACCATTTGTTTTTAGCTTGGTTTTTGAGTGAATTGCTATACCTCCCTGAGCTGAATTCCCTCATTTGAAATAGAAAATTAATAACACCAACTTTCTTAGGGTTAAGGAGACTAATAAATGACTTTGGCAGCCTGGGCTGCTTTGTTCACTTCCCCCCATCTGCACCCCCACTCCCCATCAGTGCCCAAGAAGCTGAACAGGACAGCATTCCTTGCCTTCTGCTCTCCCCTGGAGTTTAGCCAATGGGAGGCAGTGGCAGAAAATTGAGGGGCACATGGGGAAAGAGAGGCTCCCCTACCCACTCCCGATGCTTGTGCTTTGTTCTGGCCAATGGCCACATTTCTCTCTCCACTCTATCTCCCATTGGTAGTGGCCAATGTCCTTGGGTTCTAGCTAAACAACCAAGGCTGGGGCCAGGGTGGGGGTAGAGAAATTAGGTTGCTAATGTTGTTAGTTCCTGGGTGTCTGAAAATCCATTGCTATTCCTCTTGATCCTACCTAGACCACAACAAATAGCCCCTTTAAGAGCATTTAAGTGTCCCAGGTGAGTGTGTCCTCTGTTCCCGCTGCCCACACCCAGACAATATCAACCCTGGAGCCTGGGCATGTAAGAGAGGCATATTAATAATATTAGCAGCCACTCTTTGTTAAGCGCTGAAGGTGGGCTACACACTGTACCAAGTGGTTTTTTTCTCATATACATTATATCGTTGAATCCTCATAACAACTCTGTGTGGAAGGTACTAATTATTATACCCATTTTTCAGATGAGAAAAGTAGAGCTTAGAGTTGTTAGTGATTTGCTAAGTCACCCAGCTGGCAAGTAGGGAGCCGGGATTCAAATTAATTCATATTAATCACACTGTTATTTGGTGAGCAGGGACCAAGTCTGAGACAGAGTCACACTGCAGAGTTGTATACCAGGAGGTAAACCTCTGCTGGTGGATGAAGGCCACCAGTTCAGAGCCCTCGGTTCCTATATCATCTTTCCTGGAGTTCTTCCTCTGCTGTGAGGGCCACCGTTGCCTCCATAGACCCTGGCTTCTTGCTCAGAGTGTCCGGGTTTTTATCTGTTCCCAAACAAGCCCCAGTGACGGGGTTTCCTCTCATTACCTCTTGCCGATATTTCTATCCGCTCTGAGCTATTGGAACAGCCCCATTGTGGCTCCTCCACCCTCCTGGTCACCCACACCCACTGGTGTTTACAACATGTCTCCAGCATCTGCGAACCTCATTAGAGCCAGAGCTACGCCCTCTTCCTGCTCATTGGTGCAGACTGTGCATCAGGCCAGACCGAACACGGCGCCCCAGGGTGCCTGCCAGACACTTCCACCAGCCAGGCCAGATCTCCTTCTCCCAGACCCCCGGCCAAATTCTAATCCAGAGCTTGTGTCTCTGCAGGAGGAACATTCCTGATGGGGTACCAGGGCCACACTCTGTTCTAGTCTGTGGCTATGGTTAGCACTGTTTGGATAGCGGCTTAGAAGGGGTATTAATTTTGGAGTCAGGAGCACCTGCTGCTTAGTAGCTCTGTGATCTCGGTCCAGTTACCTAACTTCTCTGAGTCTCAGGTTCTTCATCTGTAGAACTGAAGATAAATAGACCTGAGAATTGGAGTTACTGCACAGAAAGCCCCTGGTACCTCTTAGGCACAAAATTTTCTCTCTCTCTGCTAAAGACCACTTTGGGGTTACCAAAGACCAAACAGCGTAGAGTGTGTTTGTCATTTATTTGTTTTTTTTGGGAGTGCTCTTTACTAGATGTTGACATGTTGTCAGAGATAATAAGAGTAATTATTCTCATTTTATAGATGAATATTTAAGGTTCAGAGAGTTTAAATTAATTTGCTCACGGTCACCCAAATAACAGATTGCGTTTGTAAACATCTCTAATTTAAACTGACTCTTTATTTTTCAGTTTTCTCTTGTCATTTTTTAAGAGTGAAAATAAACAACCAAGTGACATAAGCCAAATGAAATCATCTTTATTTCTTGTAAAAACATAGCTGCTTTTGCTCTTTGCACTTGTTCTTCTGTATTCAGAGGTATTCCTGCTAAAGCAGTTGCCCTGTGACTCCATAACCTGACTATGCAGTGCTCTCTGGCCCTTGGATGAACTGAGCTTTCTAAAGCCTTTTTGAGATAATTGCCTATCAAGGAGGAGTTGCTGGAAGCTGCACCGACAGTGGGCTTGCACTGGAGAGTTTCTTCCATAGGAAACAAGTCAGGACTTGGGGCTAAAGATGGAGATGACCTGGATGGCAAAATGAGTCTGAAGGTCATTATCATTATTGTTCATTTCCTTGTTAGTCAGCTTAAAGGGTGACAAGTGTTTAAAAGTGTTTTCCTCCTACATCATCCTTTTACTAAGAATAAAAAAATAGAAGCTTTGGGCTGTGAGCTTTCACTTACCACCCTGTCATGAGCTCCCTGTTGGCACTTGGGTCTCACTGATCGCCAAACCCTTTGTGGCCCCTTCCCATAGTGCTCTGCATGTGACTGTGGGCAAACATAAGTGAATAAACATTTACCGAGCACTCTGTTTGTTCTCTATATTTTGCTGGGTGCTTTCACATGAGAAAAATAAAAAATTACTTGTCCCAGGCCACACCAATAGTGGTGGAGGTTGGCTCTGAACCCAGTTCAACCTTCTGACTCTATATTTAATGCTCTTCCCCTTACATCCCAACTGTCACTATCTCCATCAAGGATGGTTGTTGAGCAAGATTTAAAAGTCTTTTCTTTTAAAGGTTGCCAGCAGTGTTGTATATGCTGTTGGGGGAAGGAGGGTGAATGGAGAAGGCATGATCTCTCTTCACAGAAAGGATTATAATGAGCTTCAGCTGTCTGGGTGGTTCACTCGGCATGTGAGAGTAAAGAGGATCAAAGAAACCAATGTGTCACCATGGGAACTGTCCCAGTTTTATAATCTTCATTTTTCAAAGGCCTGAATGTGAACACATGGAAAGCAGGAGGAATTCAGTGAATGGGAAGTGACACAGGCTAATGATTTAAATACAAGTTTTAAAGATGGAAATCAGAGAGTGGAGAAATATTTTGAGCAGTTTTATAAATAGCCGCTCGACTCACTTTTCCAGGATTAGTAACAATTGACTACAGGTGAGGATAAGAATAATGAACCTATATCCGAAAAGATGCACTGAGATTGTAGTTGTTGACCAAAAGGTATAACAATGGTCTTACTCGAAGAGAAGAGGACCCTGTAGGACAGTCATTTACCTGAGTGGGAGGTGCCTGGGAGAGCTTCTAGAAGGAGAAAGGACCACAGGTGACACTGATGAGGGAATTTGTCAGATTGACCAAGAAATGGCCACCTATCATCCCCCAACCTGTGTACATATCCCTCTGCATGTGCCTGCAATTCCTCTCATCAGGAGGTGGGAACTATAGCCCTGGAATATGGACCTGGACATGTGACTTGTTTGGTCAGTGAAATACTACTAGCAAATGTGTTGGAGGTAGAGGCTCAAAAAATGCTTCAGATTAGGGATAGTCCTATCTTACTGCTCTTGGGCTTGTACTGAAGACCACCATCACATGAATAAACCTAGGCGACCTGCTGAATGATGAGAGACATGTGGCCCCATGACTTCCATCACCACTGCTGACAGCCAGCCAGACGTGTGTGAGACTGTTGATAGCCAGCTGACCTTAAACAAATGAGTGGGCCCTGATGATCCTGACGGAGCAGAGCTAAGGTGTCCCAGCCCAAACTCAGAGTCATAAGTGAATAGGTGGTTTTTGTTTTTTTTATACTCACCCAAGAATATGTTTTATTGATTTTAGAGAGAGAGGAAGGTGGGGAGAGAGAGATGAGAGAGAAGCATTGATTGGTTGTCTCCCATATGCATTCTGACTAGGGATTGAACCCACAACCTTGGTATGTGCACTGACTGGCAATTGAACCCACAACCTCTTGGTGCATGGGAAGACACTCCAACCAACTGAGCCACATGGCCAGGGCAATAGTTGCTGTTTTGAGCTGCTAAGTTTTGGGATGATTTGTTATGCAGCAAAAACTGACTGATACATCTGTGCAAGAGATTGCAAACACCAAGTGGGAAAAGGAAAATGCACTCTTGATGTAGGTGAAGAACAGGGGTTGGCAACAAAGTACTGCCCATGAGCCAAACCCAGCCCACTACCTGGCTTTTAAAACAAAATTTTAAAACGTGTTTATTGATTTGAGAGAGAGAGAGAGAGAGACATGAGAAACGTTGATTACCTGCCTCCTGTACATGCCCTGACTGGGACTCGTACATATAACCTAAGAATGTGCTCTGATTGGGAATTGAACCCCTAACATTTTGCTGTACAGGATTACACTCCAACTAACTGAGCCACACCAGCCAGGGTACTGTACCTCTTTGTGTAAATAAAGTTTTAATGAAACACAGCCAAACTCATTTGAGTAGCTGGTTTTGCTTCACAACAGCAGAGTTACATAGTTGTAATAAAGACTCTCTGGCCCACAAAGACTAAGGTATTTACTATCTGGCCCTTTACAGGAAAAAAAATTAGTACAGTATATAATAGTAAATGGGACTCCAACTATAAACCTTCATTCAAATAGAAGCAGAGGAGCACATATTCAGAATCCCCAAATAAATATTATTGATTTTCTTGTTATTAAAGTGCTCATTATAAATACATTTAGACATTATGGAAAAGCATAAGAGTGAAAGCCACCTGTACGTTCACCAGAGATAACCTCTTGCAACTTTGAAACGTGTCCTTCCAAACATTTCTCTCTTTCTACATATTTTTTACTTAAAAAGAAACTGAACCAATAATACCTTTTACACTTGATATATTGTTAATACATGTGATAATAATTATGGTACTACATCATTATTTTCAATGTCTACATTGTATTTAATTGTGTAACGACTACCATATATTGATTACCTGCTCCCTCGTTGTTTTAATATTTAGTTTGCTTCCAATTTTTACCCTCTTGAACACTGCTGTGATCAATGATGAACATATACATATATATATATATAAAAAAAAGACACTTCTAGGAAGTCATCCTTAAAGTCAAATTATATCAATATAAAGACAGCACATAAAGAAATAATACAAGGTCAGGCAGAAGTAAGGCCTGCCTGAGTGTAGTTGGTAGGATAATAATATGGCTGTAATAATTTATAGCTTCAATTTGAACATTTCACCTAAAATGTAATATGATGTGCTTGAGTGTGCTATTGTTATGTTACAGAATTACATGCTTATGATTTTGTAATAAAAGATTTTGTAATAAAGGTGGTGTTATTTGTGCCAGACCCTGTATACAGAAGTATAATTTTGGACTTCCGGCCAAGATGGAGGCACAGGTGGACACACTGTGCCTCCTCTCACAACCAAAATTAAGGACAACATTTAGAAACAAGAAAACAACCAGAACTGATAGAAAATTGAACTGTATGGAAGTTCAACAACCATTCATTGAGACCCGTAAGAGGGGCGAAGTCATGGCAGAAAAAAGTGGAGGTGCAGACCGGGCACGCAGGCAGCAGCAGCTGACAGATTCCAGGCATGCAGGCAGTGGCTAGCAGACCCAGGGCATGGGGTGGCAACTGTGCAGACCCAGTAACGCTGCGCAAGGCAGCTGGCTGACCAGGTGGTCCCACATTCGCGGGCAGATAATCAGGCGAAGGGGAAGCGGTGGGAGGGACTGGAATCTGAGAGAGAGCAGAGCAAGCACCATTGTTCCCTTTGGACCCCGCCCTCACATACAGTGTCACTACCCAGCGACTGGGCTGCCCCCGCCCTGGGGAAACACCTGAGGCTCTGCCCCTTGCTATGTAACAGCCACGACCAGACCAAAAAAAAAAAAAAAAAGAAAAGAAAAGAAAAGAAAAAAAAATGGCTCAAACTGGAGAACAAATCAAAGCCCCAGAGCCAATTCATCTAAGTGATGAAGAGCTAGCCAACCTATCAGATGTATAGTTCAAAGCCCTGATGATCAGGATGCTCACAGAGTTGGTTGATTTTGCTCACAAATTAGATGAAAAAATGAAGGCTACAATAAGTGAAATGAAGAAAAATGCACAGGGAACCAATAGTGATGGGAGGAAAACTGGGACTCAAATCAATGGAATGGACCAGGAGGAAGAAAGAAACAACCAAATAGAAAACAAGGAAGAAACAAGAATTCAAAAAAAAAAATGAGAAGAGGCTTAGGCACCTCCAGGACATCTTTAACCATCCCAACATCCGAATTCTAGGGGTACTAGAAGGGGAAGAAGAAGAGCAACAAGTAGAAAGCTTATTTGAACAAATAATAATGGAGAACTTCCCCAATCTGGCAAAGGAAATAGACTCCTAGGAAGTCCAGGTAGCTCAGAGAGTCCCAAAGAAGTTGGACCCAAGGAGGAACACACCAAGGCACATCATAATTACATTAGCCAAGATTAAAATGAAGGAGAGAATTCTAGAAACAGCAAGGGATAAGGGCACAGTCACCTACAAAGGAGTTCCCATCAGACTGTCAGCTGATTTCTCAAAAGAGACCTTGCAGGCAAGAAGGGGCTGGAAAGAGTATTTGAAGTCTTGAAAGTCAAGGACCTACATCCAAGATTGTTCTATCCAGCAGAGCTTTCATTTAGAATGGAAGGGCAGATAAAGTGCTTCTCAGATAAGGTCAAGTTAAAGGAGTTCATCATCACCAAGCCCTTATTATATAAAATGTTAAAGGGACTTATCTAAGAAAAAGAAGATAAAAAATATAAACAGTAAAAAGACAGCAAACTCACAGATATTAACAATCACACCTAAACCAAAAGCAAACTAAGCAAACAGCTAGAACAGGAGCAGAAACACAGAAATGGAGATCACATGAAGGGTTAGCAACAGGGGAGTGGGAGGAGGAGAGAGGGGGAAAGGTACAGAGAATAAATAGCATAGATGGTAGGTAGAAAATAGACAGGGGGAGGGCAAGAATAGTATGGGACATGCAGACGCTAGGGGGGGTGTGCAGGGTGGAGGGGAATGACGAGGAAAAATGGGACAACTGTAATAGCATAATCAATAAAATATATTAAAAAAAAAAACAACTGAATCTAAAAAACAAAGTAAGCAAATGACCAGAACAGGAACGGAATCAGATATGTGGAGATCATTTGGAGAGTTTTCAGCTGGAGGAGGGAAGGGGGAGAATAGGGGATAAGGTGCAGGGATTAAGAAGCACTAATTTTAAGTTCAAAATAGACAGGGGAGTGTTACGAATAGTATAGGAAATGGAGAAGCCAAAGAATTTATTTGCATGACCCATGGACATGAGCTAAGTAGGGGAGCAAAGGGAGGTTCTGGGCAGAGGGTAACAAAGGGGAAAAATTGGGACTACTGTAATAGCATAATCAATAAAATATATTTAAAAAATAAAATACAAAAAAAGAAGTATAATTTTGGTGTCAAAGGTTATCCACATTTAATGCTTACCTAGACAACTTCCAGTTGCCTTCCAGAAACACTGTGTCAACTTATATACCTACCAATAATGGTTAGAAAAAAACATGTATGCTTTTGACTTGCAAAGTAGATCATTTCATCTACGGGAGCATAGAGGAAACAAGTAGAGGAATCCATCTACATTTGTCCTATGCTTATCCTACCTCGGGAGAAAATGACCATGTCATTTCAGAGTTCTCAGTTGCCTAGAAGGGAGAGCAAAGCAGCTGATCGAATGACTCAGGCTCTATAAAAATTCACAGGCAGAAAGGATGAGCGCAGTCTAAGTCTAGGTTGATGAAATGTCAGAGATAGATGTCAAGTGCTGCATTTGGGCTCAAGTAAGTAACAGCATCATCACATGGATCCGATGGCTTAACAACCAGCGATGTGTGAAAAAGACCAGGGAGCTCCACGTAGATCAGTGGGAGGAGTTGTACCATCAAAGCTAATCACACCGTTGGCTGCATGATATCTGGAAGTGAGTTCCGTGTTCCACTCTGGACTGGAAAGACCATATTCACATCACTGTGCTCCATTCTGGCTACTGTACTTTAGGAGAGATGTAGGTAACGTGGGGGTAGGGGCTTCTGAAGACAGAAGGAGGGACTCCAGTTCATTTCATTTGAAGAAATATTGAGTGTCAGGAAGGCTTAGCTTAGGGAAAAAGAAAAGAGGAGGGATATTAAAATGTTTTTCAATGTTTGTGTTTTCAAAATAAAAATATCTGTATTATTTTTTTGAATTATAAAATCCTAGATATGCAATACCAAGAAAGGTGAACACAACCATAAAGGGTAAAGAAGAAAGGTATTAGCCTGAGTTGTGTTATCCAAGAGGATTACTGCTGATATCTTGATGAACAATGTCCTAGACAGCATTTTGCAAATTCATACACACAAAATATGCATACAATTTTACATAAAAGGCGTAACAATGCTAATCTTTTTCTCATTTGACATTATGTAGTGAACATAATGCTCTTGTCAACTAGGTTATCATATTTAATGGTTGCTTAGAATTTCACTTTATGGTCTTACCATAGTTTAGGTAACCAATTTCTTATTGGTAGAAATTTAGTTATTAAATATTTCTACTGTCATTTGGCTAATTACCTTCTTAGAGAAAATTCCTAGAAGTAGAACTTCTGGATCAGAATATTTGCACCATTAAAGTTTTGATATTATACTGTCCTCCAGAAAGATTGAACCAATTTACACTCCACAATTATTTTGGTTTGATTTATGTTTCTTATGTTACTTTGGTGCATTGATTTTTTTATATGTTTAGTACAATTGCATTTCTTAATTTACAAATTGCCAGTAAATATCCTTTGCTAATTTTTTTCTTTTGAACAACTTTGTATAGGTTCTTTGTAGGTGTAATAACACTTTATTTCTCATACATATTACACACACATTTTGTCCCCAGTGTGCCAATTCAACTTCTTTATGGTGGTTTGTTTTGGTTGATTGTTTTTGTTTACTACAGTGTTCAATTTTTATGTAGCCAATTCTATTAATTTCTTCCATCCTTCAGTATTTTTAATGATTGTCAAATGGAACAGGATTAGACATTTACTCAGTTTATGAAGAAGATAGAACCCATGGGAATCCCATGGGAGGAAAGTTGCAGCGTGGCAGACTTCAACTAAACATAGTAAACAACTTTCTTCCAATTAGAACGGTCACATATGGAATGCACTGTGTGGTACATAGTGAGATGTCCCGTAATTAGGGCCTATCAAGCATGAATTGCATGACCACCTGACATTGATGCTGTACAGGGTGAGGCCAGATGGCATCTGGCATCCTTAGTTACTTACAAGGCAGATTTTTTAATGGGAAGGCAATAATTTAAGTCTACTTGATTTTCCCAGGGAACTTTTCTCAAAATTGTAACACCATCTAAAAATATGGACTTTCCAAGAGCAACTGGACAAAAGTTGGTGTGGTAGAGCTAGCAGCACTAAGTTAACATAGTTCAGAACCACTGATTATTATTAAAAAGCATACCAGAAGAATGTTAGGGGTCATGTGGTTGTCATTCATGAGTTTTACTTTCATCACTATGCATCACCTTGCAGCCACAGAAATTTCCATGAAACCATACGAAGCCCTTGGTAGCTGATCTCCCACAGCTGGGAATTAAGATGGGTTTAGGCAGAGCTGACTTCCTAGGTTAAGCATGGTTCTGGCCAACTCCTGTGAAAGCACCAGAGTTAAGTGGTGCAAGGCAGAGTTATAGAAACAATCTGCTATGATGCTATTATTGAACAATTGGCAAAACTGAGTTACAGAAAGAGGAGGGGATAGTCCACCAAATAAGTCTCAGAACAGGTATGAAAATCTGTACTCCTTGATTCATCTGACCATGTTGGTCTTCTGTTTTTGATCTTTGGTTACTGTTTCTTTTTTTTAGACACAATTGATGGGGAACAGTTAGGTAGGGTTAAACTTAGACTTGGAAGAATTCTCATCATTCATTCATTCATTCATTCATTCAACAATATATAATGAACCCTTTCCATGTGTAGGGCATTGGGAATTTAGCTACAAACAGGGAAGATAACAGCTCACAGTCTAGAGGGGAAGGCAACTTGAAACTATTGAAGACAACACAGGGTAATGAAAGGTCTGAAGTACAGGGTCCTTTCACTGCTCATGGCCAAGGCATCAGAGCTTCTCTGGAGGATCAGGAAAGGTCTGTGAAGACTAAAATTAGAGATACGAAGAAAGAGGAGGAGTTGGCCATGAAGAAGCAGGATGGGAGGAGAGATGGTGGTCGAGTAAGTGTTTCAGGGAAAGGAGAAACACGTGCAGGGGACCAAAGCCAGAGAGAAATTTAGATTTCCACATCTCTGGAGTTGTACAGGGATGCTTCTGATGTGATGTAGTGGAAATAAGCAGAATTTAAAACAAGGGCTCAGGTGTTTGGCTTTCAGCCCTGCCATTTCCTGGCTGACATGACCTTGGCAACTAATATAATCTGTCTTAACCTTAATTTTCTCATTTGCCAAATGGTGATAATAATACCTACACTTCACACGATTATTCTGAGAATGGGATGAGCTAATGGATATAAAATTGGCCAGTGTGGGGCTAGGTTTTAAATATCTTAAAGCTTTCATATTAAAGATGTCAATGACTAAAATCTACTTTTTTTTTTTCTTACCTAGCCCTAATCTTCTATGCTGTCTGTGGATAGATGTCAAGTGGATCAATTCAGCAGGCTCTTACTTTCTCAGTTCCTACTTGTGGTCATTGCAAATTCAAGCACTGAAACTGTGAAAGAAGTATGACACAAGTATCTAAAGTTTGAAGGTAGGTAGGAAGAGAAGGTTAGGCTAACGTGGTATTTGTCTTCTACACTGTCTGCTGTCTCCGCCTTCATCTAGTGCATGAGCTCCTACAGTGGGTATGGGCTAGGTTCTAATAGGTCAGCTCCTCACTCCCAAAGATAAGATTCCCTAGAGCCTCACTGAGGCAAATTTTAGTTACACAGAACCAAGGAAAATTTGAGGACTTAGGGCAGAATTCAAAGGGTAGTAAACACAGGATGTAGATCTGAGGGATCATGGAAATAAAAATCTGTATAGATTGTGGAGGATTTGTAGAGGCAAGATTGGAAACTTCAGCTTTCACAGATGTTGCCAGAGTTTTCAGAGTGGTGGTACCCCTTCATGCTCCTACCAGTGATGTATATGGGAAACCCAGTTACTCACATCCCTATTTGATGTCAGTCTTTTTAATTTTAGCAATTCTAGTGGATGAGTAGTAGTATTTTCCTGTGGTTTTATTTTACATATTCCTAATGACTAATGATTGTGAGACTCTTTTCATAAGATTATTAGCCAATTGAATGTCCTTTTTGTGATGCTCTTGTTCAAATGTTTTGCTCATTTTAAAAATGTTGACTATCTTTTATTGATTTAGGGGAGTTATTATTTATTTTACTTTTTAAAAATTTTATTTTTTTAGTTACAGTTAATATTACATTAGTTTCAGATGTACAGCATATAATTTTTGAAGTGATCCCTTCTATAGGTGAGTACCCACCTGGCACCATACATAGTTATTACAATATTATTGACTAGAGTTGGTGGAGTTATTTATGCTATGGATACAAGTCCCTTGTTGGATATATTTACTGCAAACCTTTTTTCTCACCTGTGACTTGCCCTTTTACTCTTCATGGTCTGGTTTGATAAAAGAGGTTCTCAATTGTAATGAAAAATAGTATTCCAACTTTTTCCTTTTGAGCTTAGTTCTTTTGTGTACTATTTAAGACATTTGTAGCTACTCCAAGGTGAGGAAGTTACTCTCCTATTTGTTTTTTTCTAGAAGGGTTTTATAAAGTTTTTATTTTGCTAAAATTTCAAATCAAGGGAAAAGTTGCAAGAATAGTACAATGAATTCATGTATGGCCTTCACCTAGATTTGCCACTTAAATGTTTCTAATGAACTATTTTTTTTTCTAAATAAGAAAAGAAATGTTTGCATATGGTTAAAAACATCCAGTCTGATGGATGATAAAATGACAAGTATATCTTCTAATTGCCCTGACTAGTCCTCCTTAGCAAAGGCAATCAACATTACCACTTTCTTACACATGCTTTTATAGATATTTTCCATAGATGTATATCAATATATTTATGAATATTTCTTTTGCTTATTTACCAAATAGAGCATATTTATAAGGCTGTCCTGCACACTACTACATTACTTTTAAATCTAACAATTCACCTCAGTGTTCTTCCCCATCAGGGCCTTTGGGCATGACCTTATTATTCCTTTTAAGGGCTGTAGATTATGGCTTTGTACCAAAGCTTTATAACTTAAAGCTACTGATCCCTCCTGAAGAGAACAGTTAGGTTGTGTTTGGTCTTTCCTTATTACAAACAGTGCTGTGGTAAACATCCTTTGTGCATAGGACTTTGTTCCAAGGGTCTGGGTGTTTACAATTCCGTTAGTTCTGGTCAAATTACAAAAAAGTTTATCTTGGTTTAAAAGTCCCAGGAGCATGTGATGGGGCCTTTCCTTTCTCTGGAGGAGTAGGATTTAAGTAAGCAGGGGAGAGAAAGAGAATTTACAATGGAGGGAACGGTATGGACAAAGGCTTAGAGTAGAGTTTCTTCATCTAGACACTATTGACATTTTTGGCTGGATAATTCTTTGTTGTGGGCTGTCCTGTGGATTGGAGGATGTGCAGTGGCATTTCTAGCCTCTATCCATTAGATACCCATAACAAGCCACCCTCTCCCCACATAAGGTGTGACCACTGACCTGTCTCCAGACATTGGCAAATGCCCCTGTGGGGACAAAATTTCTGTAGGTTGAGAACCAAGACATGGAAGAAGGGATGTTCAAAGATCAAGCTATGGAGTATGTGTATGGGTGTGTACAGTGAGCACAGGTGCAAAACTTAAAAGACAGCATGGAGTTACATTCTTAAGAGCTTCAGGGTTAGTGTCAGGAGAGGGCTGTTTCTTCCCTTGATTATCTCACTTTTCATAAAAGCCCACGTTGTGGAAATCCCCTCCTTTTGTGGATTTTTGGTGAGGTGAGAAAGCCACAAAATGACCTTTCCTTCTCTATTAATAATGAGCTACTCAAGGGTGGTGCTTTAAGTGCACACAGAGTTTTCATAAGCTTTAATCTCATTTTAATCTTGCAACAGCACATGGGGGTCCCGATCCCTGGTGTGCAAGTGAGGAAATCAAGGCTCAGGGAGAGAGGCAGAAGCTGGGGTCCTTCCCTGGCCCTCAAATCACAGCACTTGACATTGCTCTTCTGTGAGAGGCTTTATCCACCAGCTTAACAATTGCAGTTTCTGAAAACAGTATGGAGCCATTTGCATGTATTTTTGTCATTATTTCCATCATCTGTTGAACCTCAGAATAGGTTCTAAGTCATCGTTCTCTCCCCCCCCCCCTCACGTTTTGGTTTATTTTTGGAAGTGAGATCAATGGATTGCCCTTTGCTTTCTTTCAGGAACCTCTCTGCTGCAATCTAACCACACCCAGGAGTAGAGCACGTGGTTGGACCTTCATGGAATATGTGACAGCCCCCGTCCGGCTCCATTTCCTGATCAGTGGAACGATACCTCTGCTCCCACGCTCTGCAGGTCTTGCTGTGTTATGATTAAGTCCGCTCCTTGGCAGACATAACTTGCTAACTCATAGTAATAAATAAGAATGAATATATAACTCTAGCTTCTGATGAAGTGCCTGGTATATAGTAGGTGCTCCATCAATGTTTGTTTGAAGGACAGTGTATAATCACATGATTATCTAGGAGAAGTACTACCTGGGTAAGTAGGAAATCTGCCTGGGTTCTGGGCCTCAGAGGTCCTAGAACTTTGATAGTTTTTTAAAAAATATTTTATTTATTTACTTTCAGAGAGACGAGGAGGGAGGGAAGGAGAAAGAGAGGGAGGGAAACACCAATGTGTGAGAGATACATGGATTGGTTGCCTCTTATGGCCCCCCACCAGAGACCTGGCCCCCCACCAGGCCCCCCACCAGGGACCTGGCCCCCCACCAGGGACCTGGCCTGCAACCCAGGCATGTGCCCTGACTAGAAATTGAACCGGCAACCTCTCAGTTTGCAGGCAGGTGCTCAATCCACTGAGCCACACCAGCCAAACCTGAACTTTAGAATGTTATCGCCAACAGTTTCTAAGTCCTTTCAGGGATCAGGATTCATCAGAGCAGGTAATGTCATCCAGATAAGGTGCTCTGGGTCCAACGTGGATCCGTTTTGGCTTTGGTCACCATTTCCCCCCTTTGGTATGCTCTCCAATTCTCTCCTTAGTGCTTGGTGCCAACCAGATGCCCCAGAAAAGCTCCAGGCCTGGCCTCTAAGAGGTTGTCTGAGGGACCCATGTGCAGGCCCCAGTCACAGGAGGGCTGCCTGGTGAAAGGATCTTTTCTGCTGGCCAGAGAGTATTTATTTTGCAGAATTGATCACATGAGATTTGGATGTCAGAAGGTGCTGAAACACTGAGTTTGGTGACTTAAATTGTTTATATATACAGATGACTCGCAAAAATATTTGCATTGGTCCCCACATACCCTAGGGGTAACGCTGTCTAGTAGGTCATCATTCATTCATTCATTCATTCATTCAGGCATTCGATGGAGTTCATGCTTTCAAGTAACCTGCAGTTAAGTAGTGTAGTTGATAAGTGCTCTGCTATTTTATTATTATTGTAATTACAATTATTGGCAGTATGAACAATGCATTGGACCCTAGACAAAAAAGTGATTAATCCTGCCAACATGTAGTGTACAGTCTCAATGGAGATGGTAGCATTGGAGCTTAGGTCTTAAAGAATGCCTAGCAGTTTTCTAGGAGGCACATGTTATGTTCAGGAAACAGAAAATAATTCTATGAGGCTGAAGGACATGTAGGGACTGGAAAGAGATGGGAGATGAGCTGGAAAGGAAGGTGGACCCATAACATAAAGGATCCTGTCACCAGGCTGAGGTTTCTGAATCTCTGTTCTGAAGAAAAGGCAGAATCACCAGGTGCTTTTCAGCCAGGAAAGAGATGGTCAGTTGTATTGTTTAGAAAGTTCATTGCAGGGGCTGGATGGAGGTCAGGTGGGAGGAGAGCAAGACAGGATTCAGGGAGACCTTGCTTGAGGCTCTGGGGAGAGGCAGCCAGAATCCGACTAAAGGTGGCAGCCATGGAGGAAAGGCTGTAAAGCCACAGGTGGTCAGTCCCCAAACACCGAATGACTGGGGACATCAGAGCCATCATATCCTGTCTCTCCAAATGGCATGCCTTCCTTTCCCCCTTCCTGCTCTTCTCTCCCCCCTTTCCTCCCCTCGTCTGATGAAGTGAGGCAGGGTGCTGGGACAAAAGTCTCTCCTGGATGTGAAGGGAGCTGAGATGAATAGCACATGAGGCAGCCCACCCTCGGGAGGACCTTCCTAGAAAATCTCGCAGAGCATTGTTTTCAGCCTGAATGGCAGGCTTCCCAAAGCCTCTGGATTCATCTTGAGAGGCTTTAGGTGGGCTTGCCCAATGCCTGGCAGAGGGTCCAAGCTCCTCCCCAGTGGTCTCTGCCACATTGTGTGTACCCTGCCACACTTCGCTGACCCCTCCTGCATGGTCTCCCTCACCCAGCATGTGTATGAGTCCCCATCAGGACCTGTTGCATCTCTGGAAATGACCTCAGTCTTTAGAATATGTGTTCTTTTTGGCTTTTTAAACAATGTCCTCGTTTTGCCAGAGGAAAAGGGAAAGAGACTCTCTAAACGAGCTGGCCACCCTTTGTTCTGGGTTCATAAATCTGGCGCGAGCACATGTCCGGCCTTCCCGCCCCTCCTGCATCATTGTCCCCGCTGCTGATTAATAGGTCAGAGCTAACTTTAAACTGGCATTTCCTGACCAGCCCATCTCCCAGCCTCCAACCCTGCCTGGCTGTTCCTTAAAAACCCTCCATAATTTAGGACATGATTTCACTGCATCCCACAGTCTCCTCTTCTCGGTGGGTTCCCAGGCCACTGTTCTAACGCTGGCCAAAGCCCTCTGTGCGGTTCAGGAGTTGGCCTGAGGCAGGGCTCAAACTGAGAGGTCGGCATGTCTCAGGGTGTTTGTGCCACCCCTAGTTCATCTAGTCTTGGAAGATCCTACCTGAACACCATCAGAGGGCCTGCACGAAAAGAGGGTATGACAACAAGTATCACAGTGTGTTTGATTTTGCCTCTTTCTCTAATGTCCTGTGAGTGACTGAGTTATATCTCAAACATACCAAGTGATATTGTAGAATAGAAGGTATTGACATGGAGAGATGTTGCTGATTTTGACTGAGTAAAGCAGAGTACAAAATTTGAGTGTGTCTGTTATCCAGACATACAGTTCTTATTTTTTTATTTTTCAATTATAGTCAATGTTCAATAACATTATGCATTAGTTTCAGATGCACAGCATAGTGGTTATAAAATCATGCACGCCACAGAGTGGTCCACCTCATACTTTAAGCACCCACCGGGTCCCATACATAGCCATTACAATATAACCATTAGTGACTATATTCTCTATGCTGTGCTTTACATCCCCATGACTATTCTGTTACCGTCAGTTTGTACTTCTCAGTCCCTTCACCTTTTTCACCCAGTCCCCCAACCCTTTTCCCCACTGACAACCATTAGTCTGTTCTCTGTATTTATGAGTCTATTTCTATTTTGTTTGTTTGCTTATTTTGTTTCTTAGAATCCACATATAAGTGATATCATATGGTATATGTCTTTCTTTGTCTGATTTATTTCAGGCTTATAGTTCTTATAGTTATTAGGTTTTATTTGGATAATAAAGAGGTGGAAGAAATATATATACTTCAAAACTGGCTTTAGTTTTGTGAATTTTTTTGAGTTGTCCCTTAACTCAGGTATAAGTCTATAGCATCTGCACCAAAGACTATCATCTCTAGCTAGTCAAGAATCCAGGTCATAAGAATTCCAATGGCAGGGGTTTCCAGCCAAGATGGAGCTGTAGGTAGATATACTTTGCCTCCTTGCACAACCGCAAGAAGGTTCACAACTAACTTCAAAAAAATACAATCAGAACTGCCAGAAAATCAAACTGTATGGAAATCTGACAACCAAAGATTTAAAAGAAATATTCATGCAGATGGGTGTGCCAAGATGGAATCAAAGCAGCTCTACCTAATACACAGAAACAAACATAGAGGCTGCCAAATTGAGGAGGCAAAGAAATATGGCTCAAATGAAAGAACAGAACAAAACTCAAGAAATAGAACTAAGTAAAACAGAGATAGCCAGCCTATCAGATACAGAGTTCAAATCACTGGTGATAAGGATGCTTAGAGATCTCACTGAGTACAGCAAAAGCATGAGGGAAGAAATGAAGGCTAACCTAAGTAAAGAAAAGTCCACAAGGAACCAACAGTGAAGGGAAGGAAGCCAGGGTTCAAATCAACAGTTTAGGACATAAGGAAGAAATAAACATTCAACCAGAACAGAAAGAAGAGGAAAAAAAATGAGGGCAGGCTTAGGAACCTCTGGGACAACTTTAAACATACCAACATCTGAATCACAGGGGTACCAGAAGAAGAGGAAGAGCAAGAAGTTGAAAACTTATTTGAAAAAATAATGAAGAAAAACTTCCCTGACTGGTAAAGGAGATAGATATACAAGTCCAGGAAGCACAGAAAGTCCCAAACAAGTTGGACCCAAGGAAAACCACACCAAGACTCATCATAATTAAAATGCCAAAGGTTAAAGAGAGAATCTTAAAAATAGCAAGAAAAAAGCAGAGACTTTCGTACAAAGGAGTTTCCATAAGACTATCAGCTGATTTCTCAAAAGAAATTTTGCAGGCAAGAAGGGACTGGCAAGAAGTATTCAAAGTGATGAAAAGCAAGGATGTACAACCTAGATTACTCTATCCAGCAAAGCTATATTTTAGAATGGAAGGGCAGATAAAGTGCTTCCCAGAAAAGGTAAAGCTAAAGAACTTCATCATAAGTGCTTTGCCAAGCCCTTATTATATGAAACGTTTAAGGGACTTATTTAAGAAAAAGATGATCACAATTATGAACATTAAAAAGGCAACAAATTCACAACTATCAACAACTGAATCTAAAAAAGAAAAAAAAAAGACTTCCAGCCAAGATGGAGGCATAGGTGGACACATTGTGCCGCCTCTCACAACCAAAATTAAGGACAACAAACATTTCAAAACAAGAAAACAACTGGAACTGATAGAAAATTGAACTGTACAGAAGTCCAACAACCATTCATCCAGACCGGTAAGAGGGGTGGAGTTGTGGCAGGAAAAAGTGGAGGTGCGGACCCAGGCCCGCAGGCAGCAGCAGCTGGCAAATCCCAGGCATGCAGGCAGTGGCTAGCGGACCCCAGGCATGGGGGGGGGGCAACTGTGCAGACCCAGTGAGGCCATGCAAAGCAGCTGGCTGACCAGGTGGTCCCACATTCGAGCTCAGATAATCCAGGTGAAGGGGAAGCCACAGAAGAGACTGGAATCCAAGAGAGAGTAGAGCAAGTGCCATTGTTCCCTCTTGGACCCCGCCCCCACATACAGCGTCACAACCCAGCAACTGGGCTGCCCCTGCCTTGGGGAACACCTAAGGCTCCACCCCTCACTACATAACAGCTGCAACCAGACCAAAAAAAAAAAAAATGGCTCAAACAGGAGAACAAATCAAAGCCCTAGAGCCAATTCATCTAAGCTACCAAGAGACAGCCAACCTATCAGATGCACAGTTCTAAGCATTGGTGATCAGGATGCTCACAGAATTGGTTGAATTTGCTTACAAATTAGATGAACAAATGCAGGCTACAATAAGTGAAATGAAGGAAAACACACAGGGAACCAATAGAGATAGGAGGAAAACTGGGATTCAGATCAATGGAGTGGACCAGAAGGAAGAAGGAAACAACCAAACAGAAAAGAATGAAGAAACAAGAATTCAAAAAAATGAGGAGAGGCTTAGGAGCCTCCAGGACATCTTTAAACATCCCAACATCTGAATTATAGGGGTACCAGAAAGGGAAGAAGAAGAGCAATTAAGTGGAAAACTTATTTGAACAAATAATAAAGGAGAACTTCTCCAATCTGGCAAAGCAAATACATTATCAGGAACTCCAGGAAACTCAGAGAGTCCCAAAGAATTTGGATCCAAGGAGGAACACACCAAGGCACATCATAATTACATTAGCCATGATTAAAATGAAGGAGAGAATTCTAGAAGCAGCAAGGGATAAGGGGACAGTCACCTACAAAGGAGTTCCCATCAGACTGTTAGTTGATTTCTCAAAAGAGACCTTCCATGCAAGAAGGGGCTGGAAAGAAGTATTCCAAGTCATGAAAGGCAAGGATCTACATCCAAGGTTGCTCTAGCCAGCAAACCTGTCATTTAGAATGGAAAGGAAGATAAAGCTCTTCTCAGATAAAGTCAAGTTAAAGGAGTTCATCATCACCAAGCCCTTATGATATGAAATGTTAAAGGGACTTACCTAAGAAAAAGAAGATAAAAAATATGAACAGTAAAAAGACAGCAAACTCACAGATATGAACAACCACACCTAAAACAAAAGCAAACTAAGTCAACACTAGAACAGGAACAGAAACACAGAAATGGAGATCATATGAAGGGTTAGCAACAGGAGAGTGGGAGGAGGAGAAGGGGGAAAAGGTACAGGGAATAAGTAGCATAGAAGGTAGGTAGAAAATAGACAGGGAGAGGGCAAGAATAGTGTGGGAAATGTAGAAGCTAAAGAACTTATGACACATGGACATGAACTAAGGGGGGGAATATGGGTGGGAGGGGGTGTGCAGGGTGGAGGGGAATGATGGGGGAGAAATGGGATGACTGTAATAGTGTAATCAATAAAATATATTAATAAAAATAAAAAAGAAAAAACAAACAAACTAAGCAAACAACCAGCACAGGTACAGAGTTATAGGTATGGAGATCATTTGTAGGGTTATCAGTTTGATGGGGGTGTGGGGGAATGGGAGAGAATGGGGGAAATGGTGTAGAGATTAAGAATCATAATTGGAAGGTGCAAAATACACAGGGGGATGTTAAGAATAGTATAGGAAATGGAGAAGACAAAGAACTTACGTGCATGACCCATGGACGTGAACTAGAGCACAGGGGGTGGAATGCTGTAGGGAAGGGAGTACTGGGTGGAGGGGGACAAAGGGGTAAAAAGTGGGACATGTGTAATAGTGTAATCAATAAAATACACTTAAAAAAAGAAAAATAAAACATCCTGCTTACTTATTGTCACACACCCTCTGTCCATGTGGCCTCTTCAGTTGTGATCTTTTAAGGCCAAGGCGGCCATAGTTACCATAAAAATTTTAGAAAAAAAAAGATACAGAAATAATAGCACAAAGGCCACCCTCAATCTCATCACAAAGACATATATATTGTCAACATTTTGGTGCATTTTTTCTTTAAGGTATGTGTATGTGCGCATACCTCTCTATATGGCTAGATAATAGATGCACTATAATAGAATTACACTGTACATTCCCCTTTGTAGTTTACCTTACTCAGTCAACATGAAGAACATCTTTCCATGTGTCAGTAACTGCTCTTCTACCAAATCATTTTGACGGTTGGGCAGTATTCTACTATAGGGATGTACCATAAAAGCTGTAAGCCATTTCCTATTTTGCCTATTGCTTCTGATTTGGGTTGATGTTATGGATTTATTTATTGAGTACTTTCTAGGTGTTGAATTCTTTGCAAATATGTCATGGTGGGAGGCAATACCAGGTGATAGAGAGACCTCTGTTCAAAGCCCACCTGTGTTCCTCTTTGACTTTTTGTATGTTACTTAACTTCTCTGAGCCTTGATTACCTTTTATAACTCTTTGACTTTCTATGTGTCACTTAACTTAACTTCTATGAGCCTCAGTTACCTTCTACAGAGAACATGGCTGATGATACTCTCCTAAAAGGGCCATTGTGAAAAACGAAGTGAGATAAGATCCTGTAGAGTCTGGCACAGAGCAGGGCCACAGCAAATGGTAGGTGTCATTGTTGTGTGAGGGTAACAGTCCAGGGTGGCATCCGTGGGGTCTGAGGAGTCTGGTGAGCCCTGAAGGAGGAGTTGGGGTGAGTAGGCAAAGGGGGAGACTTGCAAACATTCCTTTGAGCCTCTGCTTTAGTTTCACAGTGGGGAACTGGCGGTCTGAGGGAGGGAGGTTAAATGTGGGTAAAGGGCCTTATTAAGATTTCTGGCCTATAGTAGGTGCTAAATACATTTGCTCCTTTTCTCTCTGCCCTTTGCAATTGATTAACGTATATAAAAATGCGTTTTGCTTTCTTGATCTCTCTTTTTTTGTGTGATTTTTTAAAATATTGTTGTTCAAGTACAGTTGTCTGTTTCCCCCCCACCACTCACCTGGACCCCAGCCATTGCCATCTCCCACCCTCAATCCTACTGCTTTTTTGGTCTCTTAAAAAATATTCTTTCTATCTGGCCTAGTGTTTGACTGTCCTTGGCTAATGGTGGTTGCTGACACCTCTGTGATAATAGTCTCAGTATTTTACAACAAATCTGCAAGGCAGGAATGTCTTTAATTCGAAAAAAAGAAAAACCAAAGTCAGAGAGGTTAAATGGCTTCCTCAGTCCACCAACAACTCTGAACAGCTTGAAATTCAAGCTTGTCCAGCTACCCAGCCTTTCCTCTCTTCCAATGGATAAGAGTTCCTTCTGGAGCCTTCAATCTCAAGGCCACTGGCTGTCTCCTTCTCATTATTTTCTCTTTCATAGTTGACTGGTCCATAGGCAATGTTCAAATGTTCTGTTAACTCAGGGAGACCAGAGACCTTTGTGATCAAAGCGAATGGCTGTATGGGAAGCTGACCGACTTGTACCTTCAGCAGTTATTAGAACAGAGAATATAAGGGCTGCTTGTGGGAGCAAACCCTACCTCTGGTTAAGGTCATGGGGGATGTTTGGGGATAGGTATTCTTTCTTGACTCTGGAAATGAAACTTGTGTCACATTTAGCTGTGGACACATCTGCCGAAGCAGCTGCTCAAGTTGCACAATTGATGCTTCTCACCAGCCCCCGCTGACCTGACCATAGGCAGAGGACACACTCACTTTTCCTGCTCAAGGATGAGCTGCAGTGATGAAAATAGACTTCCTCCTACATCACCCCAACTCAAGAAAAGAGAAGAGAAGTGGTTCCACAATGTCTGTGGGAGGGATATGGTGGGATGTGACTGACAGACTGGACCCTGGCTTCATGGTCAATTCCATTTCTCTATCTGACCTTGCTGAACTTCTGCTTTCTCACAGGTAAAGGGGAGACAAGAGTATGACTTATCCCATGGTGAAGATTAGGTTGGCAAGGGTTGTATCAGGGTAATCATAGGTGGTAATCTAAGGACTTTATTTATGAACTCATTCATCTTTATCACAGACCCTAGGAGCAGATATTATCATTATCTTTACTTTGCACAAGAGGAAGCTGGAGCGGAGGGAGATTATATAACTTCCTCAAGGTCACATAGTAAGTGGTGAACTGGGATTCAATCAGGGTGTCTGTAATTTTAGCTCTGATGCTGCACTGCCTCTTTCTATACTATGCAGTAAGCAAGTGCATGAGATTTCCCTCTACTCACCTATGCAAGTGATTTTTTTTAACAGCATCTGTTCTGTCAGAGTGAGACATGTAATTCAAACACAATAAACCAGAGTGGAAATTTATAAAGTTACTTTAAAAAGAGTCTCCCAGAACAGCAGGACCTGCCAATGACAGTATTGAGGTATTTATGCATTAGAAGATAGAATGGACCATTCTGAAGGGGGTTTCATCATCCGTGTAAATGAGGATTGAGGGAAGTGACAGCACTGCCTGGGCAGAGCCTGTCCTGGCATCATCCAAACCAGAGTCTTGGCCAATAGACTTTGAGAATCACAACTCCATGGACACCACTATTCCCCTGAGTCATTCTGCCAGGGGGATGAGGCTATTTGGTGAGGAGGACTTGAATTTCTGGTCTATCTGATGGCTGTCTCCTTGTAAATGAATGTACTGGCACTGTGGGTTATACATCTCTTTGTACTTGCTTGATATGAACTTTCTGTGAGAGACTTATTTACCTGTTTGAATGACATCAGATTTTTGAAAAATGTTGGCCAAATTCTGGCATAGGGCATTTCACAAAAGTAATACAATAAATACAGACTGTTGTGGCTCTTTGGTGATAGCCAGTGGACTTCTTCAGACAGCACCATTTGTGCTTCAATGCACATTGTCCTCTGTCTTTCTTGGCTTCTATAGACATCAGTGACTTGAGTCCTGGCTGCTGCGAATGCTTCCCCTGGAAACTCTGGACAGTTCTGATGGTTATGAAAGTTCTGTGTTGTCTATCTTGAAAACCTGCTTGCCTGTTACTCCAAATTTTTGCACCTATTCTACAATTCACCTGCTTCTTCATCCTTGGGACAGCCCTTCGAGATTTTTGATGACAACCCTCATTACTCTCTAGTTGTTTTTTTCCTCTAGACTCAAGACAAGGGGCTTTCATTCCTTTCTCATACAGCATCCAGAACCTTCATGGTCCCAGTAATTGACTCCTCTTTTCCATAAAGTTGGAGAAGTTTCAATGGAGTTTTCAAAGGGTAGAAGAGAGTGAACAGGGATCCCACAAGGTGTCTGAGGCATAGCTTGAAGTTGCTGGACACAAGCAAGACATTTCATGAGTGATTTATCTTAGTGATGATAATGCAGATTCTGCCTTTTATTCCAAATTTAATCTATTGTGAAATGAAAATAGAATGTTGCTTTTCATTCTCTCATCTTCTTGTGCTGGATAGCTGCAGGGATAATCATGTCCCAGTGGGGAAGCACCAACATGGTCCATGGGTCCCAGTCTGTAGGTCTTGAGTCTATCAGTGTTTATAATTGCATTAAGAAGTTGGCTCAGGTTACTATAGTTGTCAAAAAGGGAGGTATGTTGATGCGCAGGCAGAAAGAGGAGTTGGATAGAATTCTAGGTGCCTGTCAACATGTTAAACACCCCAGGAATGCTACTTAAGGTATCTGTGAGATGAGAATGATGTTCTGGTGTGCAAATGTGTGTAGGGCGGTCACTACAGACTTGCTAGAAAGAGCAGCAGCCTCAAGTTAGGGCCAAGTAACCTGTGTGTGCGTTGGGGACACACAGAGGTAAGCTGTTTCCAGGACGAGGAAAAGTGGAGTGGGGCTCTGCACCAGCATGGCATGTTGTCCAAGGCATATTTCAAAGTGAAAAAAGATCAGGCTTAAGAACATTTGGTGTCATGTGATTCCACTTTTGGCTTAAAGAAAATTATACATTGTAAAGTCATACAGAAATACCTGGAAGAAGAGAGACACTTAACTGTTAAGAGTGGTAATCTTGCAGGGCAGAGAGAGGGTGGGAGCTGGATTTAAAAAAAATTTTACAGGCTATACAATTTCAATTTTTTTGTTTATACATATATTCTATAGCTACCTTCTTTTTTCTTTATTTCTAAATTGTTTGAATGAAGTTGTATTGCTTTGGGAAATAAAAACAGTGTTTTCTAAAAAGTAATACAAAGCATTATGCTTATCTTTATGTTTTCTTTAATAATAGATTTTAAAATTATGAAACTAATGCATACTGGTAAAAATTCAAAAAGTACAAAACAAATTGTACAATGACTAGTAGGTCTGCTCACCATCCTACTTCCCAGAATCTCTGGGATCCTACAGTGCTCTGCCCTGTGCTACGCATGCACACACAAATGAATGTTAAAATGAGACTCTTGTAATGTCAGTTTCTGGCCAAGGCCCCAGATCCTTAGGAACGATACAGTCTGCACTAAATACCTCTTTCCGGAATCCTGAAGGAGGGGCTGGAGCACCCAGGCAGGCCCTGTTGAGACTGCATGGCTGTTCTGCCAGCATAGGCCATCCCCTGACTCCAGCCTTCAGGAGGTGGTGCAGGTTGGACAGGCTGGGAAGGGAGACCTTCTTTGGAGATTGTTGTCCATGTGTCTCTCCTGTCCCTCTCCACCCTCATCTCCCATGAGTGGGTTGGTTCGATTCTGAGCAAGGCTTAGAGGGAACTCTCCTAGAATGTGGCCTCAGTTCCTGGTACCTGAGTTTGGAAGCGTAAGACTGTAAGGAGAGGATGGGGTAGCCTGAGGGGGTTGAGAAAGAGTGAGAGAGCCCTGCTTTCTTCAAGAAGAGTATTTCAGATAAAATTTGTTCTGTGTTCTGGTCAACACACTGGAGAGTGCTTTAAAATTACAGAGACTTTTTGTGAATTAAAGGGTCAGGTGAATGAGTTCACAGCATGGGAACAAATAAAATTGCATTATAATTTCCCTTTATTGAGTCCAGTCATTCAACATTCTTTGTGAACACATGGAATATTTATTTATTTAAATCCTCACTCAAGGATATGTTTATTGATTTGAGTGACAAAGAGAAATCGATGAGGGAGAGAAATATTGATCAGTTGCCTCCTGTACACACCCTGACTGGGGATTGAACCTGCAACTTTTTGGTTTAGGGGATGATGCTCTAGCATCCTCAGTTGAGCCACCTGGCCAGGGTGATCTTGTGTGATTTTATATATAGCATCACTTTCTTGAAATGGAATTTCTGTGTCAAGTAAAAGTATGTTTTAAATTTAGATAGACATAGTCAAACTGCTCTTCAAATAACCTGGTCTCATTTACATTTTCTCAATGTCAAATGAAAGTGTTTTCCTCCTGATGCACCCTTTCCACATTATGATTGCCACACATTTTAGTCTTGCTACTCTACTGTTAAAAAAATGGTATTCCCTATATATATTTAGTATGAGAGAGATTAATATATTTCTATTTCTTTTTCTGTGAACACCATTACAAGGGTCCCTTACCCATTCTTTTTCTTATTAATTTGTTAGAACTGTTTATATATTAAGACATTAGTCCTTGGCCAGTCACAGAAGTTACAGACATTTGTCCAAGTGAGTTATTTGCCTCTTGATGGAGTTTATTGTGCACTCTTGGATTTTCAAGTGTGTGGATGCTACTGTACAGAGAGAATACCAATTTACTCTGGAGTGCCTCTGAATTAACAGCAGTTTTTTTTTTCCCTTTTATGTTTTCTTAATCAACAGACACCACAAGTCTAAGTAAAACCAC
Organism: Anoura caudifer; assembly: GCA_004027475.1. Lineage (NCBI taxonomy): Eukaryota > Metazoa > Chordata > Mammalia > Chiroptera > Phyllostomidae > Anoura > Anoura caudifer. The sequence continues at coordinate 87,473 of PVKU01005254.1, forward strand.
AGCAGAAGAAGGGTGACAGCTGAGGTCAAGAGGTGGGAGCCAGGACTCGGGACTGCACTGGTCCTTCCCGAACCCTGTCACCCAGAGCTGTGCCCAAGCCCTCTTGGGCTGAAGTTCAGCACTTCAGTGTCTTGTGAAGCCGGAAATCATTAGATTGCTAATTCCTTGTAAAACACAAGCAGCAGCATTTTAAGGTGGGGCTACCCCAAAAAAGGAACTGGAATGTCTCTCTTCCTCTCTCCCTTCTCCCTCTGTATCCCCCTCCCTTCCTCTGCTTTTCCTTCTTCTCTAGCTTCCTAAAGGGGAGAGGGAGAAAAACACGAGGAAAATAGTGGGAGGGGGAGGTAGTAACAAAAAGGGAAGCCTCTCAGTTGTTTAAGGTGAAGCCTGAACTCTCGTGCATGGCATTCAAGGCCTTTCACATCCGACCCTTCCTGTCCTCCTTGCTGTCCCCGACACCTGCCCCTCAACCACTCCAGTCTAGTAGCTATGCCCTGCCCAGTGCAGTCCCCTGGCCTTGCCGCCAGATGCTTTCTCTACCAAAACCTTGCTTCCCCTTCTTTGCCTGGTGTGCTTGTATTTTTCAAATGTCACTTCCTCTAGGAGCCTTTCCCTGGCCCAGGCCATGTTAGTCTTCCCTCCGCTGGCCCTCATCTTTTTTAGAGGATTCTCACTGTTATGCCACAGGTCTCTGGTCTCTCCTACCATCCTTGAAGGTAAGAAATTGCCTGAGTCACCTCTGGGACTGACCCAGTTCTTGGTACATGGAAGTGGCTTAGTCAATGTTCCCTGAACAGAACATTGTTTTAACAGCAAAAGCATGCGTTAGGGAAGGCATCACAAGTGTAACTGGGACGATGTCCTTCACAGAGCAGATGGAGCCCCCCAGAGAGCTTCACCGCATGCTAGCTTTCCCATCCTCAAGTCCTAAGGTAGACACTAGCAGTCTTAACTGAGGGCTGTGGATTCACACATAGGCAACACCCCTAATGGGCAGAGAGGTCAACCACTGATCTCCATTGGGATCTCTATTTACTTTATCATGCCAGGGAAGAAACGGAAAATTCAGAGCCACTGGCTACTGAGAAAATCTGCTCCAAACAGTGGTCTTCAAACTTTGGTCAATGTCAGAATTACCTGGGACATGCTGGTAAAATACCAGGTCCTACCTACTTCACAAAGCCTGGGCCTCGGCATTCTTCAGTGGCTCTCCAGGTGACTCTGCTATATACCTTCTTTGGAGAGCCACTGACCTAGAGGAAGTGGCCTCAGGCCCCCTCTGTTATCCCTACAGCATCCTCCCTTCACTGGTAACAACTATTGGTTTGGTCTTTTCAAAAGATGTTTTCTGCTTATGTTTCTTTCCATAGGTTCAATCCTAAGTGACTACAGTTTCTTCTCCTTACACCCCCCATACCAGGTTTCAAGCAGAGTTCAGTTCACATAAAAGCCTTCACCATCCACCGCAGCACTTATTTGGTACCCACCACAGATGTGGGGAATGAACACATATAGAACCAAACAAGATAGCTTAATTAGGAAGCACTTTAAGTGTCTACTGGGAGCAGCAGGTTGGGCATTAAGAGAAACAGAGGTCATGGCCCTGTGTTTGGGGAGTTTGCTGTCTTGTTGAGTGCAGGAAGAGTGGTGTGCTGGGTGTCTGCTGTCACAGGCCTGCTGTTGACTGCGTGTCACTCTGGGCTTCTGTTTCTTCTGCTCTTAAATGTGAACAATGGCAATAATGCTAATATCCATCTTCGTGGCTTAGGGTGAGGATGAGGTAGAATAATGAGAGTGGAAATATTTTTCTAAACAGAACCATGAACATAAGATATTGTCACAAAGGAAAAAACAACCTGGGGAATAGTTACAAATTAAAACAAGTTTTCTCCAGCTCCCCCTCACCTCCGTTTTTGCAACTCTTCCCTCATAGCTATCAATTTTTAATCAGAGGTGGCACATTCTAAGATGCTGAGTTGTTCTCTCACCTCTTCGTTTCCAAGCTTTTGCAGGGATGTACGAAGCCATTGGAAGCTTCCTTAGGAATCTTCTAAGAGAAGATGTACTACAGAACTCTCCTCTTCTTGCCTCGTGGTCAGCTCCATTTGCCTCCTGCCTATTCAGAGCCATTGCAGACATGGGTGGGTTCTCCTTGGCCTCAGAGTGGCCTTGGGAAGACCACACTCAAATTTTCTGATGTGTTTGCTGCTAGCAAAACATCACTTCCCTTTTAACAGAGGAAATTATTCTCTACCAAGAAAAGTATTGCTAATACTTTGGATGATTTGCACATGTACAAAAAAAAAAAAAAAATAGAGAAACAGATCACGTTTTTCTCAAAAATGTGGGGAAATAAATTCCAGGTACAGTTCTTGGTTTATAAAATAATAATACTAACCCCCAATATTTCTTAGTGCTTTTTAGGTTACGGAGAAGCTAGTTTCACATCTGCTTCCTCATCGGTTTCTCCAAATCACCTTTCCAAGTAGCTTGTGCTGTTATCTCTAACAAGCAGAAAAAGAAATTGATCCCCAGCAGGGAGGTCAGGCTCTCGTAAGATCTCACAGCTAAGATATTAGGATCAGCTTTCCAAATGGGCAAAAGAAACTTTCAGGATTGTTGAGGAACCTAGCGTGCTCACACACCAACAACAAGGATGTACATGAGCTCTGCAGTTGTCACTCCCCAAGGATTGCTGAGAACACCTGTCACATCTGTCAGCGAGGCTCCCATTACATCTTTTAAGGAAGAGCCTATTACGAGGTTGTTAGTCATGCACGTGTTGCTCTTGGTCATCAGCTCACTATGAATCTCAGCCAAGAATCCAGTTTTCCTCACCAGGCTTCTAATTCCCATAAAATGTGGAGGGAATGTTTCCCTGGTTGGGTTCCCTATTCACAATAACACCTCCTTGACTTTTGAGTTTGCACCATTTCCTTCTAGAAGGCAATTCCTTCTGAATTGCCTTGGCAATTCAGATCACCTGACATACTGATGCCACTTCTTTTACATTCTCATCGGTTCCATTCTCTCTATGTCTGGGCTTCTATTCTTGCAAATTCAGAACTCCTGGTGAGTCATCTCCCAAAGAGCTACTGAGCCATCCCTCTTCTCCACCTCCACATGTACCGTCTTAGTCCAGATCCTCTCTGTTCGCCCCCTACACAGGGACCGACCAGGCAGCAGCCTCAGAAGAATCTCCTGATTTCCAATCTCTCTTCCATAATTAGCTCACACTTACCTTTCCAGAGTGCACATCTGATGTCACTCCCCTGAAGTGGCTCTCCTTTGTCCCCATGATAAAACCTGTACCCCTCAGAGGGACCATTGAGACCTTCATCATTTGACCCCACCCCCACCATCCTGTCCAGCATCATAATGGCTCACTCTTCTTTAGCTCCAGCCATATCAGTGTAGCCGCCATTCCCCAAATCTGTCACATTCTTTCATTGTACCTTACCTTTGCTCAAACTCTTTCTCTCTTAGGGTGCCATTTCCTCTCCTGTTTAGTAGACACACTTCTAACAATTTCTCAAGGTTCAATTCTTATGCCTTCTTTTCTATTTAGCTTCTCCTGATTTCCCTAGTAAGAATGAATTCTCTCATCTTTGTGCCTATATGACATTTTATATCCATTATTTATTTATTAAGTTTTATATTTTCATTTATTGCTTTATTAATCAGCTATGGAGCAGAAAATATATGTCAAGCAATGGTGATTTTAGAGAAAATATACAGGTATTAGGAAAGTAAGTGATATATACAAACATATCTAATACATTACCTTTACTCTTAAGGAGCTGAGAGTTGGGACATGAGACACTTAAGTCAGTAATTTCAGTACAGTATATTACATGCTTTGAAGAAGATATGAACAAAGGCCTATGGGATTATGGAGAAGCAACAGAATAATCCTTGAAAAAAATCAAGGTGGGCTTCACAGAAGGTAGATAATTGAATTGGGCCTTTGTTCATTCAGATTTGTTGACTTGCTAGCTGTCAGGGACATTCACCAGAGAGTTAGGTCTGGGAAATACATGATGAGCAACAGAGAACTTGGCAGATGCAGAAGGATGCAGAGAAAGCAATTCCAGCCAAGGAAAGAGAATAGGCAAATTTGTAGACTTGTAAACGGTCATGGAAGGGGAGATATTTGTGTGGCTGGAGCTCAAGAGCATTGGAAAGCGAGGAGGAATTAGGCTAGAAAAGTAAGCACCAGACTGTGAATGTTTGTGTACAATTATGTCAGAATTGTACTGCATTCCTGTAAGACTTGTTTTGTCCCATTAAAGTGGGTCTCACAAAAAGTGAGCATCTTGTGAGCGGAGGCCATAGCTTCTAAATCTTCAAGACCCAGCACTTGTGTGGTATATAATAGGTGTACAGCTAATCTTTGTTGAATTAGTAAGTATAGCTCCATAACTCTATTTGATAGGAGCTTGGTGTCACACATTTTGAGATTTGTTTATATTTTGCTTACTATTCCTCATGGGCTGTTATGCTGAATGGCACCTGTCCAGGCCTAACATGTAGGGCACAGTTTCAGGGATTAAGTGGAGCCAGAATACATGTCACCTAAGGCAGCCTAGAACACCCGAGAGAGCCTGCATTGTGTTGGGAGGTCAATGAAGGATTTTAAACAGAGAGTCTCTTAGTCTTACTAGAAAGGCCACTTGGGCAATAATGTAGAACAAGGGTTGGCAAACTATGGCTCATGAGACAAATCCACACAGCTCCTAGTTTTCTAAATGAAATGTTCTTGGAACACAGACACACACATTCACGTGTATGTTGTCAGTCATTGCCTACACGCTATAATGGCAGAGTTGCCCACCTGTGACAGAGAGCTAATGGCCTCAAAGTACAAAATATTTACAATCTGGTCCTTTACAAAGAAGTTTGTCAACCTCTGATGTTGAGGATGGATTAAAGTAGGGTAAAAGCTGGTGAAAAGGAACTTTGTCAGGAAGCCAGACCAAGACTATGAAAGTCACAGCTGAGCCTAAACTAGGTAGGGTCAGTGGAGCTGGAGAGAAGGGGCCAAACAAAGTGGAATCAACCAGATTCTGAGACTGATTAGTTATTGAGGTGGAATGGCAAGAGGATTCTAGAACAACTCCCAGTTTCTAGCTTGGGCAGCTGGGAGGGTGGTAGTGGCAGAGGCCAGGAGGAAGAATAGGGTTGGGGTTGAATAGGATGACTCCTTTGGACATTTAGCACTGGGAACCCCAAGTGGAGGTGGTAGATGGAAATGTGGGTCAAGAGCTCAAAAGAGCGATCTGCTTGGGACATATAGGTTCAGGAGCTGTCAGTATATGAAGGCACAGATTACCCAGGAGACTGTGTAGAGTGGGCAGAGAGATGACCAACAGTTGAACCTACAGGAACCTTTGTGTTTGAGCATGAACAGAAGAAGAGGAACCTGGGAAGGAAATGGTGAATGAGGTCCCAGAGGGGATGGTGAAAACTAAGAGAGTATTTTATGGGCAAATGGAGTCAGAAAAGAACACCTAACCACCAATGTTCCATGAAGAGAATGGGGGTGGATCATAGTTAGGGGCAGGAATGAGAAAGCATGAAAATTAGAGGGATGCAAGACAGCAATTGATGAGTGAAACTTTAAAATAGCCTCCATTTATTGTACACTTCTTATGTGTCAGATAACATCCTAAGCGCTTTACACTAGTGAGTTCATTTTATCTGCACAACAGCCTTTCAATGTAGGAATGGTAATACCCATTTTACACATGAGAAAACTGAGGTGTAGATACTATACAATTCACTAGAGGTTATGCTGCTAACAAATGGTGGAGTGGGAGCTCTAACACCCAACCGATGCCCTTGAACTTTGTGTCAGGTGACACATAGCTATTCCACTCCCCTAACTCCTTGCAAATATCAAATGTCACCAACTCCAAAGTTATGTTTTCTGGAATGATCCCACTCACCTGTCCCCATTCTGTGCTGGGTCCTGAGGCAGAATTGCATTAGGTCAAGAGCACAGGCCTGGGAGTCTGACTGCTTGGGTTCAAATCCCTGCCCCAGGGACTTAGAACCTATGCAACCTCCTTGTACCTCCTTGTGCACCCATAAAATAGGATCAAGAAGAGTCCCTACCACGTAGGTTGTTGATTTATGCAAAAACACTTAGAACAGGATGTAGTGTGTGGTGAACATTTTATAATGACAGTTCTCAAATGACACTCAGGACATGCCAGGTGCTGCTCTAACTACTTTATGTATATTGACATTTAATACTTACAACAAAATTCCAAGGAAATAATTGGTTTTATTTCCAATTTGCAGACAAGGAACTGAGATTCCTTGCAGACAAAGAGGTTAAGTAAGCTGCTGAAGGCCACACAGCTCAGACGAGTGTTTGGTAGTGTTGACAGTCTTGCTGTCCCATTCCTGGTCCCATCAGAGGTAGTGTTCCTTTCTCCTGCTCACCATCCCTCCGTCCCAGTACTCATCGCATTGCACTGTGGTTCTTGGGTATTTGCTTGTTCATCCTACAGAACTGAACAAGGATATGCCTAGCTAGTCCCTTCTGTATCCCCAGCAATAAGGAATGAGGCTTGACACTTTGTAGAAACTCAACAAATACTTCCTGAATAAATCAATGATTGAACAAACTCTTATTGAGATCATAAGCTGAATGCATTTGGGCTTCACAATGGATCTGCACAGTGGGTACACTGAGTCTTACACTGGATACCACGTTTGGCTCTTGGAACGTCCCCTCAGCTGGCCATCTGGCATTAATAAGTTTGTTTTTGCCTTAAAGGGATTACCACTGTTTAACCCAGGGCAATAAAACCACTTGGAAGGGCTGGTATTGGGAGACAATTCTCAGGCCTCCTGGAAGGTTGACCTCACCCATTCTGAGAACCTCCCAGAAGCTTCCAGAAAGCATTTACAAGTACACATGAACCAGACCTGCTGCTTTCCAGGCACACTTCCTTTGGGCCAAGCCTTCTGTCCTGAGCTCCCCACTCACTGGGTCTTCACTTCCAAATGGCTTTTAGCTTTCATGAAGGCCATCCTCCTCCTCCCCGTGGGTGATAACTTGCTCCCACCGTGGCTCTCAGACAGGCAGAGCCCCTCATGGCCTTTCACAGGAGGAGGAAAACATAGCTCCCAGCTGACCCCAAGACCCACAGAGTTTGGCAAGTGCTAATGGGAGCATCATTGCAATAGTGGCTGCTCTCCAGATAAAAGCTTCCTGCCATGACTGGGCTCTTTCTGATCCTCCAGGTGGCCTGGGCAATGCTTCCAAGTTGAGGTGGTCTGAGGGAGGTGGTGGAGTCTACACAGTTTCGTGGCTGCTGCTCCAAGTCTCCCGTCTGAGTGAGCGGGGAAGTTCCGGCTGTGGGCTTGGGTGACCCATCTCTCTCCATTCATTCCAGCAGCTTCAGGGGGCAAACTCTATGATCCTGTCTTGCTGGGTGACGGATGAGTCATCTCTGCCACAAGCAGTCGTTTGGGAAAAGTGGTTCTGCTCGAGTGCAGACTCCTTAGGCTAATGATCATGTACAGCAGCTTCTAGATTCCAGCAAGAATAGCAGCTGTTTCTCACCCAGACATCCAGCAAGCAGCAGGGCCTGTTTCCCGTGCTTTTATTGATGGTGTCAAGAGCATGGCCTTTGAAATCATGCTGACTTGGGTTTGAATTTCACCACTGGCTGGTTGTGGCTTTGTGCAGATCTTTTATTTCTTTAAGTCTTGGTTTTCTCTAGCTGCAAGATGGGGATAGTGATATTTCCTGGGTGGCTCTATGTAAGTTTAAAGGTAACACATGTAAGGATTCCGAACCCAGAAACCAGCATGTAAGTGATGCATGATAAATGACAACCACTGTGATTTATGCAAGCAAGGAAACATATTTAGTCAGGTCTCCAGAGCAAGGTCAGCAAACTTTTCAGTGAAGGCCAAATAGTCAATATTTTAGGTTTTGTGGGGCCACACGATGTCTGCTGCAACTACTCAACTGTGACCTATGGAAGTAGCCACAGACCATACTTAAATCAAGGGGGATGGCTGTGTTTCAATAAGACTTTATTTACAAAAGCAGGCTCCTGGCTGGACTTGGCCCCAGGTTGTAATTTTATCACTCCAAGGAAACTGAATTTTATAGTATCTATACATTCTAACCACCAATAATGTTTCATTTGTTCTATTTTTATGGCGGTTAGTTAATTTTTCCTTGCACTATAGCGAGCCTGAGCTTGGAAGCCTGAAATGTGTGTATTCCTGGACTCTGGCCTGACTGGCCATATCTTCAGGGTCCATTTTGCCTATGGAACCAAGGTTCCATCTCAAGGGTAAAGGAAGTGCAAGCTCACTGACTTGGCTCCAGGGTGGTGGTGCACTTGTAGTAGTGAGAAGTGGTTTTGAGCATATTTTCTTCTGGAAAGCAGGCGCTGCATCTGACCCATCTGTAGGCCCTGGCACTGTCAGTCTTTTGTGAATGAATGTAACACATGGATCTTACCTAATGGCTTTCAGTTCTCCTAGCACAGTTGTGTGTCCCTGAGGGGACAGGGCTCTGGCTAATGGGATGGAAAGCTCCTATCTGAGATTCAGAGCACCAATGTTCATGACGAAGTTGGGCAGGCATTTAGGGTTATTTGTGTAACATGTTCCCAGTGCCTCATGAGATTATGGTTAGTGTCCACACACTAGTAGAGGGTGGTGTTCCTTGAAGATTGTGGCAGATATTTTCCAAATATGGCTGCACCAATGTATGTGCCACCCCACATGTTCTTATTACAATGTTAACACTCTTCCATCAATAAGTGGGCTCTATGGTCCCTACCCTTGACCTGGATGCACCTTTGTAGCTGCCTTGACCAATAGAATGTGGCAGAAGTCATGCTAGGTCATGAAAGGCTGTATGGTTTCCACCCGCTTTTCTTCTCATTCTTAGGACACTTGTCCTTGTAATCTATCCCCTCTGTTGTGTGGAAGCTCAGGCTGCATGGAGAAGCCACATGGCAATGCTCTGGCTGACAGACTGAGTTAAACCCCAGCTGGCAGTCAATGTCAGTTTGTGAGAAAATGCGCCTTGAGACAATTCCAGCCCCCAGCCTTTGAGTCTTCCAGTTGAGGCCTTAGACTTCATGAGGACAGGATGTGTGTCTTGTCCAAATTCCCTTTTCACAGAGAGATCATAAATGATGATTGCTTTTTTAAGCTACTAAGTTTGGGGTAATTTGTTATCCAGCATTAGAGAGCTAACGCAAAGGTATTGCAATCCTTTACTGATCTGTCCAGCCCTATTTCTGTTACAGAGGACTTGAGAGGACAATAATGCTGGGCAAAGGCAGCAGGAACCCTGAGTTCATTCATTCGCTCATTCATTCATTCATTCATTCATTCCCTCTTCTGTACCAGGCTCTGTTTTAGAGTCTTCAGAAACAGATAGATATGCTGCTTCAGCTTCTATACTGAAAGCAGTTATGATATACAGGGAAAGATAGACACTAACCAAAGAATTAAATTTACAAAATGATAAGGACTTAAAGAAACCTGTAGGAAGTACAGCAGGAAAACAATGAAGGGAACAATTATTTTTACTTGAAGAAATTGGGAAAGGCTCTACACAGAAGACTCTACACAGTTGGGTTCTGTGGGAAGTGTAGGCATTCACTGTAGCCAGGTGGGAAGCAAGAATTCTTGGCATAAAAGTCTGTGGTGGGAAAGAGTGTCGGGATGTGCAGGGACAAGGTGGCTAGAAAGTAGAATTTGAAGGAGGCCTGGCAGGAAAAACAGGGAAGGTAAGAGTTTATTCCGATGAGCCTTCCATGGTTGTTCTAAGAACATGAAAGTATATTCTGTAAACAACAAGGAGCCACCAGAGTACTGTAAGCAAGGGAATGAATGAACTGAGTAGACCTGTATTTTAGATGGGCCATTTTGCAAGCTTGGGAGATAGGCGGAGGAGAATCTGAAGTCAAGGAACCCAGTTGGGAGGCTGTTCTTTCCTAAGACCCTAGAGAGGGGTACTGAGCTGAGGCTGTGTCTGCTATAAAGGAAAGGAGACAATGGACGTATGAGATGGTTTGGAGGTGCCCCTTGCATGAGAAGAGCAAGGGAAAGGGGAGCATCCCCAGTCTCTGGCCTGGGTGAGGGGGTGGACCCTGATGCCACTTGCAGAGACTGGAAGCAGGATGTGGGGAAATGGTGAGCTCACCTTCAGACCTGTTAGGTTGGGGATTTGTGAGTGGAAAGATCTCATAAGCAGTCCATAGGTGGATCAGAGGCTCCATGGAGAGATCTGGGATGGAGATAGAGCGCTGGGAGTTGTCGGCTTGTACGTATAATCGAACCGTGGGAGTGGATGAGGTTATTGAGAACAGGATTTCTCAACCTTATACACAGCACATATCCTGTTTTGGTAAACATACCCCCCCCCAAAAAAAAATAAAGCCCAGAAAAACAAATGGACAGAACTCTGTGGGTCACGGGCGCAGCTAAGAATCACTGCATCATCCCCTTATGCTCACAACCAAGGAGATTTTACAGAGCTTTGCCTGCAAGGATTTGTATCTTTAAAAAATAGACATCTCTTTCCTTTATTAAATATTAAATTATACTGTCCAATATGCTTTTTCAAAATTTATTTACTCATCTCAGAGACTCTGACACAGCTGGCATTTTGCTCTCCCTCCCAGGACTGGGTCACACTAACTTTTAAAAGGAAGGCAGCAGAAAGGGGATCCTGAAAAACAAAGGAAAGTCGGGGGGAGTGGGAGTAAAGTGGAGGGCTACAGGGTGTTTAGGGTGCGTTTGGGGGTGTGGAGGGGTTAGGGTTAGGATGAGAGGGCTTCTCGGGGGAGGCCACCTGTACCAGGCATTGCGGTGAGGACTGAGGTGAGCCCGACCTGGGCAGGTGAGGACTGCATCCTGCGCACAGGGGGGACGACACATTGGGGGCTATGGGGGTGGGTGGAGCTTGTCTCCCCTGCCCCCAGGGGACCTCGACTGTACAATGAGATCTGACCCTGTCACACAACAGTTATTTCACAATTTACTTAGCTGATTTCATGCACTTCTGAAAGCTCTGCCGCGGTTCTGGCAGTTACGAATGTTCTGTTTTTGGTCAGCCAGTGGGTGGGTGTCCTCAGTCCTGTGCCACTTGTCCAGAGCAGATTTGGAGAAATGGGGGAGGGGAAGTGGGATGGCAGGGGGCAGTGGGGTCAGGGGGAGATGTGAGAGCAGGGAGAGGTATGGACGTTCTCCTGAGGGCACAGCTACTATTTGCTCTGCTCTGACCAACACCAACCATGCATGCTAGTCGCTCTGCAGCTCACGGGAAGGGCATGGGCCACAGAGCTAGATTTTACCTGCATTTCTTCTCCATGCACGTTTCTTCAGGGGAAAAATACATAAAACAAAAGCCTCTGTCTATTTGCATGTGTGTGCATTGGTAATTTTTTCATAGAGGATGCTAAATCTAGGCCAAGAGTCATTAAAATCAAACATACCTTCTGTACCCTCTCAGTATCCGGGAACAATTAAGCTTAAGCAAACAAAATTGCCAATGGCCTGAAGATGGAAAATAAGCCCTCTGCCTTGCCTAAGTGGGGTTTGAAGAGAAACCCCTGGGTCTTTGTGTTCCAGAACCAGCCCTTTTGTGCTCCAGAGACCTTATGGAATAGGTCTCCACATTTTATTTGCTTGCTTTTTTTTTTTTTTACTCTACACGTGACCAGTTGCAACTGTTGCCAAGATTGTCCCAGGTAGTCAATAAGTACATTCGTCTTCTAAGAGGGATGTATTTTGAAGAAGAGCAGAAAATGCAATGTGGAAAATGTCAGGAGGAATTAGATCAAGGAGTGACCTAATTCCCAGGGGGAGGCAGACGTCAGCTGCATTCCCTGTCTCTTGCTCTCCCTTGGAACTCTTTCAGAACTCATTGGAAAATAAATATGGATGTGATGGAGAAGTGGGTGGATCCAATAGCTACAATAAGAGAGAGGGAATGAAATGCAAACACACCCTTCCTTGGATTATTAAACTGATTTTAAATTCATAATTCACAGCTGTATGTAAAGCATTGTTTCCATTGCATCTTCCTCTTTATAGGAAAAAAAAAGGTAACTTGGGGTTTATTCTTTCTGACTCAGAACATAGTACCCTGTGTAGTAGACTCTCAACAAGTATTTGTCAAACACTAAGTGCGTAAATGAATAAGGATGAGTGACTAAATGGCAACTGCGTCCACCCGTAAACAGGAGAAATTGTGTCAGAGACGAAGGAACTTGTTGGGTTATATAAGATTAAATTGTTGTGCAATTAAAAACAAAAGAAAAACCCTTGTGCTCCGATGTCAGTTGGTATGTAGGCAGGTTCACACCCATTATTGTATTTAATTCTTCCAACAATACCTTGAAGTAAATATTATTATCTCCATTTTATAATCAAGGAAACCAAGGCTTAGGGAGGGTAAGCAATTGCCCAATGTAGCATATTTAGGAAGCGGTGAAAATGACATTCAGACCCTGGGTCTTTTTACTCTGAACCAAGTTTTCTTCCCATACATCATGATAGACACCAGAGGTTAGAAGTTGGCACATATTCGACGCAGCCTTCCAGGATACTGCTATTCCAGAAAACTTATCAGTATGGATTCGTTATGTATTTCCCTGAAGCAGTGTGAATAAAGAAAACCTCACATCTGTTTGAATAGTTTAAATGGAGTTCTTTTGAAGCTTCACCTGTCTCAGGTGAGGTTGTGGCTATTAATTTCATAAACTTGGGTTTCCCCTGGAATCTGGGTACTTGCCACTTTTGGAAAATGAATTTTATTCTAAAATGTTCACAAACTTTCAGAAGAATTGCAAGTACAGTGCCAAGAACACTTTTTCCTTCTGGATTATTTGAAAATAATATTGCCAATCTGATGTTTTATGACCCCTGAATACTTAAGTGGGTATTTCCTACAAACAAGGATAGTCTCCCATATCCAGATCAAGAAATTGACAGATATCTATCTATGTGATACTATTATCCAATCCTCAGACCTCACTCCAGTTTCACCCGTTGTCCCAATAGTGACCTGTTAGTCCTAAAAGACTCCACTTGAGAATCATCTTCCCCAGAGAGACAAGTTATATGTCTCTCTGGTATCTTTCAGTATGGAAGACTTTCCAGTCTTCCATTCTCTTCGTGACCTTAATGTGCTGAAGGTTACAGGACACTGATTTTGCAGAACGTCCCTCAGTGTGATTGTTTGTCTGATGTTCCCTCATGATCTTCTTGTCGTGCCTCCCTGGCAGGGAGATCACAGCGGTGATGCTGTTCTTCTCGTTGCAGGCCAGCATGGCTGTGGGATTCCCGTGCGTCCCGTCACTGATGAGGGTCGTTATGGTCACTTCCTATGGTGGTATTTGCCAGCCTCTTCCATGTAAAGTGCACTCTTTGTTCCCTCTGTAATTTAATTTTGTGTGGCGGTACTTTGAAATTATGTCAATACTCCTTTCTTGGTCAAAGGTTCACTTTGTAAGTTGTGTATCAGTATAGAATCATGGTTTTCCTATTCAGTGAGTTACAGCCTTTCTCTATCATGTATTTTGATGTTCAAAGTGTCCCAGATTTGGCCAATGGGGGTCCTTTCAGTCTGGCTTCTGTATTCTTTTGACATATCCCAACATCCTTTGAGTCTTTCCTACTTTCTGGCACAAACAGGATGTTCCAGGTTCATCTTGTACTTTCCTTGCCCCAGTCCTAGAATCAGCCATTTCACCAAGGAACCCTAGTTTCTTTTAGTGCAGAATATTATTTGAAAGCCAAGATTTGGGTACTAGTTGTACTCATCGCTCTTGGGGTGTCACTGTTCCCAGGTCCTTTGCATATAGACAGAAACAGGAAACACACACACACTCTTCACATTTACATCTATGTTTCTATATTTATCTATCTACATGTACTGAAAATAATGAGTTCACACTTGTGGTTTCATGGCTCATTTTCTCCCTTTTTCTGTACTCTAACTTCCTTCTCCCACAGTGAACACGTTGGCTTCCAATATCCCTGCCATATTTACTGATTGATTGGCCCCCTGTGTGTAACTTCCTCCATTTCTGCCTGTATCCCATCCCCTCGTGTGGACGTCTTCTGACCCCAGCTCAGGCAGACACCATGCCAGGCCATCACCCCAATGGATGTTCTCTTCACATTTATTGGGCTTTAACTCTCTCTTTCGGTACATTCCCCAAATGGAAGCTCTTTTCTCCTTGCCCAGGCTCTGAAAGCCTACGCTGGGCTGTGGCTCCATGTGGATTCTCCCCGACCCTGCTCAGAAGCTGACACCCCAGGCTGGGCTGCCCAGCTACAGACTGGGGCTCCGACACCCTACTCTTAACTATGGCTTTCCCATCTTAACTATGAATCTGATTTCTTCTAACTAATGGGTTTAAAACTAAATTGTTCAGAAAGGAAAAGGAAGAGAAAAAGAGAGGAAAAGGAAAGACAAGGGGGAAAAACAGGTGCTTCTTATTTAAGTTAAAAATAAGGCTATTAAAAACAATTATTTTATTTCTTAGGAAACTTTATCCTGGCTACAAGGAGGTGTTTGTTACTGTTTTTGAGAACATAATTCACATATTAAGTGGGCAAGAGTTCAAATCACCCTTGGCTTTGCTGGGTATCTTCATATTAAAACCAGGCATCCATTCCTACCCGCTTCTTAGAGATACTTATCACAGGGGCTGGAAGGCTACAAACTACATTTCCCCGACTCCCTTGCACTTGAGGTTCTAGAAATAAACTAGGTTCCACCAATGAGATAAAATTCCAGGAGACATGGGAGTTGGAAATGAGTTGGAAGCCACAATCCTGTTGTCATTGCTGCTGGCAAGTGAGATCATAGGCACACACGTGTCTGTGGACTGACTCAGATTTATGGCATGCAGTGGAGTCCTTCTGAGGATGGGAGGTGTTGGCAGTTAGGTCGGCAGCGGCAGCGGCAGCGGCAGCAGTGCACTTTGGAATCTTAGCTTTGGAGGTGTGCCCTTGAGCCAGTAGCCCCCAGAGTGGTTCCTCCAGCTTCCAAGGGTTATATAAGCTCCTCTGTTGAAAACACCTGGAGGGACTTCTTTTTCCTTATTAACTCCTGACTGTCACAGTGACTTTGCATAGAAAAGGAATTAGATAGTAGGGAACAGATGTTAACTTCTAGAAGAGTTATCATTGCTTTTTATTTACACTGGAACTTGTTTTGTACTTATGTGCCAAGCTAGATTCCCAGATATGAATAAAGGTCAGAGATGCACACATCCTGGTCTCAAGGAATTACAGATTAGAAAAAGGAAGGAGAGGAAAAAAATCCCTATAAGCAACCAAGTCTAAAATAAGACAGATAGTGATGTGTTATAAGAGAGATACAAGCGTAGCATTCCTCACAGGTCCCAGCCTGGCCCACCGCTTCACTGTCACTTGCTATTTCGAACTCCTTGGCTGCCCACCCAGCCACATCAAACTCCTTATACCTTGAATGCCGTTTTCCCTTTCAGGATGCTCCTTCTACACCCGTGCTGCCTGGATCACTCATGCACGCTCTTCAGAACCAAACTTCAGTGTTACCTACTCTGCAGAAGAATCATACAGTCTGTTTCTCTTTCCTGGACTACTGCTTAACTGGGGATACCAAATGCCTGTTGAAGGCATCTCTCCCTCCTTTCCCTAAAGTCTTTGCTCCCTGGTCGTTCTAAAGAAAGTGGCCTCTAAAAGGCGAAATTACGAGATTAAAAGCCACTCCCGTTTCTTCCAAGGGAATTGCATTATTGTTGCAAAGTACTTAAAGAAGGCAAAACTTTCAAAGATGAATCCTTTATAAGAAGATTTTACACACACACACACACTCACACGTGCATACACTTGCATATATGTATTTCTAATTCCCAACTGTCTCTGCCTACAGTTGTACTTGGGAATTGTTCCCTGGGGGCTGCTCTCTAGACAAACATAGGAAGGATTGTTCAGTTGTATTCGTGTCTGCAAAGCTGGATCCTCTGTTGACTTCTAAATTGATTCATGTGCTTCACTTTCCTGCTACTCGTTTGGGGTCTGGGGGTGGATATCTAGCATCACTACTGTTATTATGGCACATTCATGGAATGCTGTATGTTTGGAAAATAGCTTGCAGTGGTTTGTTAAATAGTACAAGCTGAGAACATTTCTGTAACGGTTGATTCACTTTGTAAAGCACTGGCAACAACATACAGTATTTATGGGATTGCAAAATCTTATTAAATGAATGAAGTTCCATTTTCCCTATGTGGATTCCACCAACATTTACTGAGTATTGTGCATGATTCCAGTGTATGAATGAACATTCATTAAGCAGTTACTATGCCAGTCATTGGGTAAATATTACACTGAGTGAATAAACACTTATTAAGTGCCTTTTTATTTATTTATATATTTTAAAATTATATTTTATTTATTATGCTATTACAGTTGTCCTTATGTTTCTTCCCTGTGCCCCCTTCTACCCACCACCCCACACTCCCTCAGGCAACCCCCCCACCATTTTTCATGTCTATGGGTCATGTGTGTAAGTTCTTTGGCTATTCCATTTCCTATACTGTACTTTACATCCGTAGGGCTACTCCATAACTACCTATTTGTACTTCTTAATCCCCTCAACTCTTCACTCATTCCCCCATACCTGCTTCCCATCTGGCAACCATCAAAATGCTCTCCATATCCATGATTCTGTCTCTGTTGTTGTTTGCTTAGTTTGTATTTTAGATTCAACTGTTGATAGATATGAATTTTTGCCATTTTATTGTTCATAGTTTTGATCCTCTTTTTCTTAAATGAGTCCCTTTAACATTCCATATAATAATGGTTTGGTGATGATGAACTCCTTCAGTTTTTTCTTGCCTGGGAAGGTCTTTATTTGCCCTTCCATTCTAAATGATAACTTTGCTGGGTAGAACACTCTTGGCTGTAGATCACTAATTTTCATGACATTGAATATTTCTTGCCAATCCCTTGTAGCCTGCAAAGTTTCCTTTGAAAAATCAGCAGACAGTCTTATGGGAATTCTCTGTAGGTAACTAACTTCTTTTCTCTTGCCACTTTTAAGATTCTTCTTTATCTTTAACTTTCAGCATTTTGACTATGATGAGTCTTGGAGTGGGCCTCTTTATATCCATCTTGTTTGGGACTCTCTGTGCTTCTTGGACTCACATGTCTATTTCCCTCACCAAATTAGGGACATTTTCTTTCATTATTTCTTCAAGTAGATTTCTAATTTCTTGCTCTTTCTCTTCTCTTTTTGGCACCCCTATGATGTGAATGTTGGATTTCTTGAAGTTGCCCCAGAGGCTGCTTATACTATCCTCATTTTTTTTGGATTCTTTTTTCTTCTTGTCATTCCGTGTGGTGGTTTTTTGCTTCCTTATGTTCCAAATCATTGATTTGATTCTCAGCTTCATTCACTCTATTGTTGTTCCCCTGTAAATTGTTCTTTGTTTCAATTAGTGTATCCTTCATTTCTCACTGGATATTGTTTATGCTGTTGAGGTACTCACTAAATTTCTTGAGCAACCTTATAACCAGATTGCTCATCTCCATTTTGTTTAGCTCTTTTTCTGAAGTTTTGATCTCTTCTTTCATTTGGGCCATGTTTCTTTGTCTCCTCATTTTGGCAGCTTCCCTGTGTTTGTTTCTATGTATTAGATAGAGTAACTTTGACTCCGTGTCTTGGTAGTGTAGCTTAATGTAGTAGGTGTTCGATAGGGTCCAGTGGCACAGCTTCCCCTTTCACACAAGCTGGGTACTCAAGGAGTGCCCTTCATGTGGACTGAGTACATCCTCCTCTTGTAGTTGAGTCTTGGTTGCGGTTGGCAGATCAATGGGAAGAATTTACCCAGGCCAGTCAGTTATAAAGACTGGCTGTGACCATTGACCACTAACCTCTACCCTCTGTGGAGGATCAGCTGTGCAGGGGCAGAGTAGGGGTGCTCCAACAGAGTAGGTCTGTAGCTATCTTCTGGGTGCATTGGCCCTGGGTTTCTTCAGTGGTGCAGGCCAAGGTCAGCCCCCACTTGTGCTTTGCCTGGGGTACCCTCCTGAGCTGTAAAGCAATCTGAGATGGCCTCTACTTGTCCTGGGATTGGAGATTCCCAGGTGAAGCCAAGCTGTGAACCTAGGCTGGCTGATGCTAGTGTCTGGCCTGGGGCTCCCTGAGGCTAGCTGTTACTTGTTTGAAAGCATTTAGGAAGTTGTAAAGCATGAGCCAAGACAAGCCATGCTTTACATGACCCACCCAAAGACAAGCACCTTGGGTGGGCCAATAAATTGGGTGGGGCAGAGTCTCTAGGATCTCCAAGGTGGGTCAAACAATGTTAGCCACATTGATGGCATCTCAGGTATTGCACCAGATTGCCTGCTCTGTTGCTCTGTTAGGGGAGGGTTTAGAAAAAGGACAATGGCCTCCGCTCGCCTTGATGCCAGACACTTCAGTTTCTTCCAATGTGCCACTGGTACCTTTCAAGCTGCTACCTTTCAAGGTGCTGGAGCTCAAAGGGAGTGAGTCTGAATAGGTGAGTATGTGGTTGGGTCCTTTAAGAGGAACTGCTTGGGGCTCCAGAATTTTCTTCCACTGATTCAATCCCTGCTGGTTTTGCAGCCAGAAGTTGTGGGGACTTATCTTCCTGACACTGGAATCCTGGGCTGCGGGGCCTGTTGTGTGGCTGGGACTCCTTGCTCCTGAGATATCCCTCCCAAGTTTTTATGCATCACACGTGAGTGTGGGAAGAGCCTGTTCCACATCTGCACCCTTCCCGCCAGTCTGGATGGATGTGGTTTCTTTAACTTCATAGTTGGGAGCCTTCCATTCAACTCAATTCCTGATGGTTCCAAGTGCTGGTTGTTCTATATTTCTGTTGTAATTTCTATGTGGTTGAGCGAAGAGGCAAGCCATGTCTGCCTATGCCACCATCTTGACTGGAAGTCCTTCTATTTTAAGTGCCTTTTAGGGACCCATGTATAATGCTAGGATTGGACTAAGTGGACAGAATCTTGTTATTCATGTTTAATAAGAACATTCTCTCAAATGGGTAAATATTTATTAAGCACTTTCATGTGCTAAGCATCAGGTTAAGCACTTTCACACAATGATACCACTTAACCCTCACTATTATAATGGAGAGGGGCAAGTATTATTTTTCCCATTTTATACAGGAAGAAACAGATGCAAAGTGCTAAGATTCATGCCAAGAGTTCACCCAGGACCTGAGATTTGAATGCATGTCTCCTAATGCTGTGTCCAGGGCTCTTTCCATTATACCAACATGGATTTCCATGTTTATAGAACTCAACCTTGTTCTATAATATGAAGACAAATGAGAACTGATGGCCTATTAAGTATTACTAAGTGGGATTCTATTTCTGTAATATTCTCTGGGCAAGAAGAGAACCTTACCTTACTTGTTTAAGAGCAGTCACAAATATTAAATTAGAGTAGTTAAAATCCCTGTGTTCTTGAGCCCTAGCCTCTCTTATTTGAGAAGGCTGTAGGCAATGAGTCTCATTAGTTTTCAGAGCTATGGAGATGATTCCCATTGAAGTCACTAAAACTCATTTGAGACTGTTAATCCCAATAAAATGCAGCAAGAGTGGCTCTGCCTGAAGAAGACCAGAGAACGTTGCTCCTGGATTACATTGCTTTGTTTTCAGACCACATCCTACCATTCCTTCAGTTCATTAGTCTGCAAAGCTCACTGAGTGCCCAGTGCATGCCAGGCACCCTGTAAGTGCAGGATGCTTGCTGAGACCCAGTCAATTATTAGCTGTGTGCCATTAGGCTAGTTATCTAATGTCCCTGAGTGTCAGATCCTCATCCAGAAAGAGGCTGTTTATGAGGATAGCATTGCTTTTCCTTCTCCTGAGCTCTTACCATTCAATTTTTGAAGTTACAAAATAAGTTTATTATTACATGCTGTTATCATCTATCATCATTATCTATCATCTATCAATCTATTATCCATCTACCTCATCTGTATGAACATTTTACAAATGCTTTTCCTGATCTATTGTTTCTTTTAATCTCACAAGCCTACAAAATAGGTATTCTTAACCCCATTTTATAGATTAGAAAATCAAGTCCCAGGGAGATTAAGCCATCTGTTTAAGGTCACAGCTGATAAATGGCAGAACTAAGATTTAACCTTAGAACCTACCATTCTTCTTCATCCTGTGTTGGGTCTATGAAGGTGCTGGTGAATAAATACTCCTGAGGAAGGTGATTCTAGCAACGAAACAGTAGAGTGGGTCCAGGGCAGGATTGGCCTATCCAGTTAGTTTACTCTCAGTTTGCTCTAGATGTAGCCATTGATTTGAAAGAAAAAAAAAATCAATCTTCTCCAGTAATCACTAAAGAAAGATGTGCAGGCTGGCAACATGGTACAATTTCCCCTGGTCAAGGCAGAGGAACCATGCAGAACTTAAGGGATGTGGGATGATCAGGCCTGGCTTCCAGCAGGCACCATCAGTGCTTGCTGCCTCAGTCTAGTCTCCTTGCAGAGTCCTGG
Source organism: Anoura caudifer (assembly GCA_004027475.1). Classification (NCBI taxonomy): domain Eukaryota; kingdom Metazoa; phylum Chordata; class Mammalia; order Chiroptera; family Phyllostomidae; genus Anoura; species Anoura caudifer. Next base: position 108,022 of record PVKU01005254.1, read on the forward strand.
CTTCTTCCATCTACAGAGTCAGACAGAGGCTACCTTGTTAAATGATGGCCATGGAAGTTAAATGGGAAACAGAGGTGAATGCATTTGTTTGAGATGTGTTTGAGTGAAGCTGAATGAAACGTGCTGATTGAGTGTGTCTATCTGTTATGCACTCTGAGTGCTGAAGCACAGTGACGAGCGATGGGCAGCACGGGCCATTGGGATGGTCTTCCTGAGAAGGAGGCGTGAAAATGGCAGCCTGGATACAGACAGAGGAGGGAGTGACTGCCCAGAGGTTGGCTGGAGAGCTACAGGGAGGCTTCCAAGGGGTATATTGTGAGGGGAGAGGAAAGAAGGCAGAGGGGAAGGGGGAGGGAAGGCAATCTATCTGGACAGAGGTGTTATTGCATTGTTCTCACCCTGATGCTGCAGCTATCCAGATACCCTTGCCTCTGACCTTGTGCTTGGCAGGAAGCACTGTGGTTAGTAGTGCTGTGGAAAATATCTCTGTGGCTAATTAATCATCTAATTAAAAAAATACTTGAAACAATATGCAAAAGCCTTAGCAGGTTTGTTCCCATAAAGAGGGGGCACCATAGTTCACTTCATTACAACTTTCAACCCAGTGACCCAGGTCTCCTCCTTATGACTGGAATCAAGGTCCCTGTTTCTCAGCATGTTTCTGGAGCTCGGTGGTCCTTACAGATGTACTGTTTGTTCTCGCTAGGATGACAAATTACACCAGATGTGAGTCCCCCTCCCTACCCCCAAATCTCAAGGGAGTGCTGTGGTGGAACCTTGCTTGCTAGAATCCTAGGGCTATCACATAACTGTGCAGTTTGGGGCATGTTTTCTTAATAATTCCTATAGGAAGTTATTAAGTTATATGCAGGCATAAGAATATATGGAGTCTCAGTTTTCTCATCTGTAAAATGGGTGATAGTACCTACCTTGTAGGAGTTCTATGAAGAGTCAATGAGATAATGTGCAGGTGTTTGGCACAGAGTAGTGCTAAGTAAATGTTACTTTCATCCTTCTACATCAGGGGTTGGCAAACTATGCCCCACAGGCCAAACCTGACTTTCTGCCAGTTTTTGTAAATAAAGTTTTATTGGAGCACAGCCACACCATGGTAGAATGTGTAAGCTGTGACAGAAGTCAGATGTGCTATGGGTCTACAAAGCAGAAGATATTTACTATTTGGCCCTTGATGGAAAATGTTTTCTAATCCCAGATCTACATAATGTCCTCTGGGGAAAATGATCTTATCTCCTTGTCCCTGTCCTTCCAAAAGTGCTATTTATCAGGCCAAATGCTATTGGTGGCATAAACAATGACTCCCATACTGAGGAGTTCGGGTCCTTCAGCTCTCTGCCAAGCGTGATCCTGTTTATTACAAGTCCTTTGGTATGACTCTTAGCACACACCCCAACCCAACGCACCCCTGGATTTGGGCCATCCAGTTTAGAGAAGAGAACGAGTCTCACCTCCCTCACTCTGGACAACAGCTTTCAGATGAGGGTAGCCTTAGCTTACCCCTATGACAGATGTAGCATCCCTAAGCCTTTAGCACCACATATCCTTCTCCTAAGCTCTTCCACCCCATCCTCTGCACCTGCAGTTATGCATGTAAATTTCAGCATCTGACTTTGCACCCATTCTTATTAAATTCCTTCTTGAGGGAAGTTTTTGCCCTGGCTCTCCAGCATCACTTTGGATTTTTATTCTGCTATCCAGAGGATTTACCAAGCCTCCTGACTTCATGTCTTTTGAGAATTGTCTCAGCTGGTTTTCTAGGTCCTTATCCAAGTCTCTGCAAGAAACTGTTGGAGCAGCCAGAGCAGGGCTGAGTCCTCCAGGATGCAATTTGTACACACTCTGCAGCTTGGCTTTGACCCTTTGGAGACTGTGGCTGAGCTGACGTGGAAGTCAACCAACTGCATCATGGTCCAGCTCACATCTCTTTATCTTAGCTACAAAATATCATGAATCTTTGGTCAAGGGTTTTTCAGATATAACATGGCTACAAATAGTGTTTCCCAATCTATTAGTCTCTTATCCCATCACAAAAATGAATAAAGTTACTTGGTAGAACTTATTCTTGGGGATCCTTTAGTGGTTCCTGAAGCTCATTGCCTCTTTGGGAATGATTATAAAACTTTTGAGTGTGTTAGCATTTGTCTCCTGGTTTGTCAGATGTTACTAGAATTTATTGAAAGGCTTCTTAATCTAAGGTTCATAAATTTACATGGGAATAAATTACATCTTTGTTTTCACTAATCTCTAACTGAAATTTAGCATGTTTTCAATGATGAATGTAAGCAACAAGCCACACTCATAATAGCATGACCTGTGACTTTGTCAGCAAAGTAAATTATAAATTTTTCCTATCACATGGCAGTTGTAGACATCTTAAAATATCTCTTAAGTACAAAAGTACTTTGAAACTATGTTACGTTGAGACCTGCTACTAAATCTTATTTAAAGTATCAATAAAGAAGTACATATAGTACTATACTGCAGATTCAGAAAAACATTTTGATAGCTTTACTTTAATGGAATTGGTTTCCTTTGCAACCTGACACATTTCACTTTATGCATTTAAACATATTACTCTGAGAAGGGGTCTGTAGATGCCACCATATGGCCCCATGCACAGAAGTGCGATGTCCTACTGACAGCAGCTCCTTCTCAAAAGCCTCAGGGACTGGAGTTCTACACAGAGCTCCCCGTTACTCAGACAAATCCCCAAAGGGGCAAATGAACAGTTATGTTGGTGTTCTGGGTTTTTGTCTTCTCTTCACTCAGACACAGATAACACTACCAAAACTTTTCCATCTACTGACAATTTGAATAGGAAATGTTGTCTTCTGATTTTTTTCTCCCAGGTCAAGCAGACCTGGGCTTGTATTACAGCTCTCTTGTTTACTTCTCTGATCCTTAATCTCCTACTTCATAAAATTGGGCTATTACCATCTACTTTGTAAGGTGTTAATAATATTAAATAAGGTAGCATGCTTTTCTTTTGGGTTCTCTGGGCAGCAGCCTACGAGATGGAGTTAGGAATGTAAGTATTCATGGGGTTGGGGGTAATTGCATAAGGCAGGGGGAGGAAGCAGAATTGGTCATAGAAAGCCTTCAGACCATGATGCAAATGTAACATCTATGATGAAAGGAAAGAGGGAGCCCCAAGTCAGGAAGAGCCACAGACCATGAATCTGATCTAAGTCTCTGCCAACCCACTGGCTGCTCTGGAGCGCAGGTTACCTGTTGAAGGAACTCCTGTTGAGCAGCAATGGACAAGTTCAATGTACACAGTCATTGGCTAGAGGGTGCTCAGGACGAATGTGGCCTTGGCCAGAAAGCTGAGTGTTCTGGCTGGAGGCTATCAGCTGCCTTCTCTCCTTGTGTCTGATGGCAGTTTTTTCCCAAGCAGAGATCTGAGCAGTGTGCCTCCACACCTGTCCCAGGTTGAAGGGGCTGAACACAGTCTTGGTGTAACAGCTCTGATCCCATGTTGATTCTTTTCCCAGCTGTCCCCAGGTGTGTTTCATGCCAGCTAACCCCAGGCAATGGATTCTGAGATGCCTGCTTCTTCCTTCAGAGTCTTTATTACTAATCCCAGATAGTCTTAGTTTTTGCTTAAGGACTTCCTCAAAGGAGATTCCAAAAAGGCTTCCTCTTGTCACTTCATTTAAAAAAATATATTTTTGTTGAATTTGTTGGGGTGACATTGTTTAATAAAATAATATAGGTTTCAGGCATACAGTTCTATAACACATCATCTGTGTATTGTGCTGTGTGCTCACCACCCAAGTCAAGTCTCCTTCCATCACCACGTATTCTCCCCTTGCCCTCTCCTGCATCTCCCCACCCCCTTTCCCTCTGGTCATCACTATACTGGTGTCCGTGTATATGGATTTTTCTTTTTGGCTTAATCCCTTTACCTTTTGTACTCAGCTCCTAACCCCCCTCCTCTCTGATACTTGTCAGTCTGTTCTTTGTACATGAGTGTGTTTCTATTTTGTTTGTTAATTTATTTTGTCTGTCAGATTCACATACAAGTGAAATCATATGGCACTTGTCTTTCTTTGACTGGATTATCTCACTCAGTGCAATACCATCCAGGCCCATCCACGCTGTTGCAAAGGGTAAGATTTCCTTTTTTATGGCTGAGTAGTATTCCATTCTATAAATATATCACAGTTTTTTTTAAAATCCACCTATCTGTTGATGGGTGCTTAGGCTGCTTCCAAATCTTGGTTATTATAAATAGCACTGCAGTGAACATAGGGGTGCATATATTCTTTCAAATCAGTGTTTCATTTGATTTCCATGGAAGCTGAATTTTCCCTTTATCAAGATTTCTAAAATGCTGCCTGCATCCTTTGCTTGCTGACAATGACTGTGGGAGCTGCTTTTTAATTTTAATTTCATTTTTTAATCTAAACACTGGTCTGCATTCTCTCTAGAACAATATGTCCTGTTTCAGTATAATTATTCTCTGTTGTGACCCTAGGAAGAGCATTTGAATCCCCATTGGCAGGAAGAATCACTCTCTTATGAGCTACAAGCAGAAGACCCATTACACTAATAATGTAGGTCCCATTACGCTTGCTAACATCAGGACTTACACTAATTCAGGACTGATGCTGCTTAATCCATTCCTGCCCAAGATGAGATGGGCTACACTGATGGAGTAGCCACTTAATGTCCATTAATATTCATTCTCTGCCTTTTCTTTCCAGGGTAAATTCATTTGCAGTGGACTTGGGAGATACTTGCTTCCGTCCCTCATTAAAGGGACACAATTGTAACTTCAGACTCCTAAATGGACTTGTGCAAATATTTTCTTCCCAGGATTATTCTTCAATCCTCCAACCACAGATCCCTAGGAAAGCTCCTTAACAATGATCCAAGTGTCATCCGGGTGATGGGCAGTCATCCCCACAGCTGAATGGTGAGCCAAACAGTCCAAGGAAGGCAGATGCTCATGCCAAGAAGACAAGCTACTTGCCAGCTCCTCCTTGGCTGAGGCACTTGCATGCCTTGGAATGACATATAACCATGTGATTGGCTCTCTTAGGTGCCCAGTGCCTCACTCTCCACCCCTTTTAAAATCTGGGCTGAAGACAGGACTTGACCTCCAACAATAGTAACATGTATCTCTCTCCTTGTGAACCTCTTCACTGGGTGCTTTCCTTGCTTTCTATTAGTTAATGTCTCTCAAAAACAAGGGTGATTATTTTTGTATTGCAGATGGGGAGACTAAGGCTCAGGAGTCCCTTTGCCCCTGATGAAATGGTAAGCGCAGAACAGATGTGGGATGTGAACACAGGTATGCCTGCCTTGCGTTCTCTCCTCTGCATTCAGTGAACCAGCAACTAATGAAGCCACCTGCACCAGTCTGAGGGAAGAGCATCTACTGAACAGATGCCCGGATGCACTGGCCGAATGCCACTAGGATACGGCTTTTTCTTGACGACAATGGCAACCTTGAGAATGCGCTTCATGGTCGAAGTGCTTTCATGGTGAGTCACTCTGATGTTCTCTTTGAGAGAGTTTATAGCTAAGGAGCAACAGACATTCACCTGTGGCTTCCACCTTTTTACACCTTGGCAATCCAAAAGACCAGTTCTATTACGCAATATCCTACCAGTAAGATAGGGCTTGTGGGAAGTCACATGACTTATGTTAATCAGCACCCAAGTTAAAATTCAGCTGTGACTTACCGGCACCTCCAGAGAACCTGTGTCCAAGGTGTTGGGTTTTTTTCGTTCAGTCTAAGAGTTACACTAGTAATTCCTCCTCCTCATTGGTTTTTAAGTTAGAAATCTAAGCTTCTGCTAAAGCCATCTCCATGATCAGGTTTACCTGTCTTTCTCTCAACCACACCTCCCTTTGCAATTTGTGCTTCAGCCATACCGACATCCCAGTGTTTCCCCAAACAGCTGTGCTGTTTGAGGAACAAACAAGCCTTAGAACTTTTTGGTCCCTTTCCTTTAAAAACCTCTTCCTCCTGTGGTATTCTTGCCCAATCCTTACACATCTTCCAAGACTCAGCAACAAGACTCTCTCCCCTGATATTTTCAGCTTCTCCCTCCTTCTCTTACCCTCCTGTAGCATCTTGTAACACCTCACCCAGTTTTTGGAATCATCTGTTCTCTCTTACCTCTTCTGCATGAACCTGTAGGAGCAGAGCCTCAAGGAAGGAAATGTGTCTTATTGTTCTACGAACAATTAGCACTCAGGTAGACTGACCTACAGTCAGTTTTGAGAAACCTTTGGAACTTTAACCAGGGAATTTTGGGGTCTTAGTCTTCTTAGGCTATTGGGAAAAAGAAGAGATGGAAACAGGTAGAACTGGTGGGAGGAAACTCATCAGCTTTTATAATTGGGCCTCACTGTGGGATACAGCGCTTCCCAGAATCAGTGCCAAACTGAGTAAAATGTAGGCAAAAAGAAAATTGGTAAATGAAAACTTGATTCAAACTTCCCAAGAAGGATGTATTAACCAAATTCAAGGGGGTCAGGGTTTTGGTGCATAGGTTGAGGAGTCAGGTCAATACTCTCTATTCCTGGATGAGAAATATAAAAGGGCTTTGCAGAATAGCAGGGCTTGGCTGACCATGATGGATTCTGTACCAAGATTCCGACTGCAAGGCAGAAAATTTGAGATGGAAGTCACTTGAAGTGGTTGCAACAACTTGGCAATGGTTAAGAAAAGGTACAGGAATGGCCAGGAGACACTTCCTAATTCCCACCTAACTCAATATACCTCTTAAACTCTCTCTCTCTCTCTCTCTCTCTCTCTCTCTCTCTCTCTCACACACACACACACAGCAGCATGCCTGCTGGGGGAAGGTGCATCTTTATGAAAAATGTTCCAGCAGGGCAAGGTGAAACCTGAAGTTATATATCTCAGTCAGGGCTGTGGACTGGGCCAGCAGAGACTAACAGCTACATTTAAGTCACTTTAGTGATAGAACATGAAGAAGCCAAGAGAAGGTGAAACAAGTATTTAGAAGCAGGGACTCGCATTTAGTAAATTCTGTGTGCCAGGCTGTGAGCTGAGTGCTTCAATCCACAGAACACCCCCTGTTAATTAATTTAATTTAAATTAATATAACATTTAATTGAAATTTTTGAAACAACTGTAGATTCACATGCAGTTGTAAGAAATATATGGAGGGATTCTGTATGCTCAGTTTCCCCCAGTGGCATCATCTTGCAAGTCTCTAGCATGATGTCACAACCAGGCTATTGACATTGATACCATCTACCAGTTGTATTCATATTTCTTTGGTGTTACTTGTGCTTATCTGTGTGTGTGTAGTTAGTTCTATGCAGTTTTACCATGTGCGTAGTTTGTGTATCTGCCACGGTTTTCAAGATGTGCAACAGTTCCAACACCACCAGGATCCCTCATGTGGCCCCTTTATAACTACACTTTCCCCGATTCCCCTTTCTTCATCCTCAAACTGTACATGTGAGGCCAATAAGTTTTGGAGTTACATCATTTGTCAAGTGTCATCCTGTCAGTACAGAGTGAAGTTAGGATTCAGAAGCTTGTCCAAAAATATCTATCACATTCATTTTCTTTTTTCATTTGTTCATTCATCCAAGAAATACTAAATGCCTACTATGTTCTAAGCACTCTCCTAGAACCTAGGATTTCAGCAGTAGAAAGATGACCAAGTCACTGCCCCTCATGGAGATGACATTTAAGCGCTAGAGTGAGACCATGAATATGAGAACGCAATGTATGATATAATTTCAGGTGATATGACAATTGCTCTGAAGAAAAAAGGAGGAAGGGGATGGAGGAAAGTGGCATGCTGTTTTAGATAAGGTGACCAAGGAAACCTGCTATAAAGAAATGAAATTGGAGAAGACTATTGGCTAATGAAGCGCAGGGAGCATTGGATTTTGGGTGAAGAACGTTCCAGGCAGAGAGGAGAGCAGTCACAAAGGTGGCAGTTTGGGAAAGATTGAGGCATGTTTTGGATGTCAAAGAGGCCACTGTGTCTGGAGCAGAATGAGGGAGGGAGAGAGTGGGGCCATGAGGTCAGAGACGGGGCTGGACCTTGGTTCTGAGGGCCTTGCAGGCCGTGGGAAAGAGTTTGGATCTAGTTCTACGTGGGAGTGGAAGCCACGGGAAGGTTTTGAACAGGAAAAAAACATGATCTGGTTTTCAGTTTGTGAAAAAACACCCTCTGGCTGCTGAGTGGAGAGCGAAGTTGGGAGCAGGGAAAACGGTTTGGTTGTAACAGTAACAAACCACATGAAAGACTGGGGTGGCCTGGGCCAGTGTGTCAGTGCTGGACACAGTGAAAAGCACTTGGGTTCAGGATGTATTTTGTCAGTGGACCCCACCAGCGGACTTGATGAAAGATTGGATGTGGGTGGTTGTGAGAGCAGAGCAGAAAAGGGAGTCATGTTAGACAGTGCTAAAATGAGTCACTTTTGCCCTTTAACCAGGACTCTGATTCCAAAGGAAAGGACCACTGTATCCAAGGCACGTTGTTGACTCTCTTCCTCTCTCAGTACACGTCCTGTATGTTCAGCAAAGAGGAAAATATCTTTGATCTCAGTCTATCCATGAGAAGAGAACCATTGGCCCAGCCATTGGGTGGGCTCACAAGGTGGGTCCCAGTGTTGGGCCCCATGCTGATAGTGGGAAACCGGAGTCTGACTGGACCCAGTCCCTGCCCTTGGGGGCTCACAGTCTGCTGGGGAGAGAGACAAATGAAGAAACAATTCTAGCCTCAAAAGGTAGAGAGACTTGCACTTGTGTGTGTGTATGTGTGTGTGTGTGTGTGTGTGTGTATGTGTGAGTGATGTGGCAGGCAGGGGAGCAGTAGGGTGATGGGTGTGGATTTTGTTACGTTGTAATGATGGTGGTTGGGTGGAGTGTTAGGGATGGTGTCAGGGGGTGAGGGGATGCCCAGGCATCCATCTGGAGGCATGAGGACATGTTGTGCAGTTACAGAGGTTATGAATTCTCGAGATGGGGAAGAGCAGCAGCTAAAAGACTGAGTCACCGTGCCGCGTGGAGTGCTTGGGGATGGGTGGGCCACTTGTCCTGACGGAAACACAGTGTGCATGCGGAGGAGTGCAGGGCGATGAGGCTGAGAGGCAGGCTGAGGCCAGTTCCTGACATTTGGCGAAGCTGCTTGGACATCATCCTGATGGTCACTGGAGTGGGCTGGAGCCCTCAAAGATTTTAAGGAAAGAAGTTGCATGGCTAGATTGGGTTTTGAAAGTTTGCTTTTGCCAAATTAGGAGCTTCATGTGCAAGAGGATCTACATCTTTCCTTGGGTGGAGAAAAAGGAGCCTCTCATGGCCGTAGCTTGGCAAGCTGCTTGGGCTTCAGTCTTACCTGACACAATTCCACAGGTTATTGGAACTGCCTGAGAAGGTCCCGCAATTGCTTCACGGTGGCAGTGTCCACACCTCTCATCGTCGTGAGTAAAAGGGCCTATTGGCTTGTATCTCAGGCTGTGGGGTCTACATGGGGGGACAGCTGAGCTCGTGAGGAGGCCCCTCAGTCTGGGACTCTAGGCCCCTCCCTTGGGTGCTGTGGGCTTTGTCTCCTGTGTGGTCTCAGACTCATTTCTCATCTCAGATTCTCCATCTGGAAAAATGGGAGAACAGCAGGTAACATCTTGGGGTGCTACAGGACTTGTCGTGTGGAGGATTTGGAAAAGGCAGACAAAAGGCTTTCTCAAATGAGCTTCTGCCCAGAATCACATGTCCAGTGGAAGGGACAGATATGGCTAGCTGGAGAGAAAGACTGAAAACCCATGTGTGGTATAAATAAGCTCAGTGCTTGCTCTTCTTTGTCCTTCCTCAGGTCATGGATATACTTGTGGTCCAGACTAGCAGAGGGCACTGTGAGGGAAACAACTTCTGTCACCTGGCTGGTAGGTTTTGCTCACATGAGAAGTGGAGCTGTATGGTCCATCTCTCCTAGAGTGGTTTAAGAATAGAGCTTGGCACATAATAGATACTCAATAAATGTTTGATACTCAAAAAGAAAAATGAAGGTAGTAAGCCTCTGAGGCTTTTCAGATGCATTGAGTTCTAAGGAAACTCAGAAAGAGAGAAAAGGAGAGAGAGAAAGAAACATAGATTTCCTGTTCCACATATTTATGCATTCATTGGTTGATTCTTGCATGTACCCTGACCAAAGATCAAACCCCGGACCCTGGTATATCGGAATGATGCTCTAAACAGCTGAGCTAACTAGCCACAGCTAGACACATTGAGTTCTGAAAAGTCATTCTCCAAGGCTTCAAGGAAAGATTCTAGAACACAGGAATTAGAGCTAGGCCGATGTTGTTTCAAGTTGTGTGTCCACGAGTTACTGGTAATGAGACTTCAGGCAAGTTCCTCACAGGGCATGGTTTTCTCACCTGGCACGAGGAGACTCTGGCAGAATCTCTCTTCTTGTGGAGGTAAAATCCAGTCATGGGTGTGAAGTGGGCAGCACACAGTAAGAGCTTCGGGGCCCAGTATTTGAGTTCTTTGCTTTTCTTCTATTGCTTGCATCCCCACATCAACCCCAACTCCATCTCAGAGGAGAGATGACCCCCCTGGTCAGGCCAAGGGCATGAGGCTCAAGTCCACATGACTCAGGTACAATGTCTCGTCTTTGTGGTCTCACTGGGATGGTCAGACAGCTGTTTGGAGGGACAATCAAAGGTATGTGGCTGCTGTATTGGGCCATAGCAGCAGCAGCAGCATAGTGGGGGGTGGGGGGCAACTGTCTTTGGGCACTAGGACATCATGCTTTGGGGGGAACTTCTATGTCTAAAGGCCATTTCTGTCTTAAAAAAACAAAAACAAAAACAAAAACAAAAAAACAACTATCCTCCTCTCTAATCACACACACACACAAAAAAAAGAAAACTGGATGCCATGTTCTCAAATACAATCTTTTTTGACCCTCCTCTTTTTTATAGATTATTTTTTATGTACACAAATGGTTGGAAATTTGCCTTCCCAAGGAAATGACAAGCGTCCCATGGAGGCAATAGTTTCTGGAGGCTAACACATGGAAGATCTGAGTCTTAAATATCCATGAACTTGATTCCCCAAACCATGTTCCAATGTCTAACCTGCTCAAGTTCCTGGGTAGACAGACAGCCCAGGGACCTATATGGTTGCTGGGGTCTTCCCTGGACTGTACGTTAGTTCCTGCAGCCCTACCTGCCAATGTCTCCAGGATTTCTCTAGTCTTTTTTTCCCTACAGCCATTTGTCTGCTTTCAGAAGGTTCTTCCCCCTCCCCCCGCCACCCATCATGCTTACCACAGTGAGCCACTGTGCCAACGCCTGATGAATTCTCCTGCTGCAATCCTTCCCCTCGGCCCTCAGGTGCCAGTGCAGATGCCCCATACCTGCCCCACCTTAAAATTCTGCACCTTCTCCCCTGCCCCCACCAGGTTCTCCCACTGCCCCTCCAGCTGCTGAATTTCACACACTTCAGAATCCCTACCTGTTTCTTGTTTGCTAAGGCAGACTTGCCACACAAGCTGAAAGGAGTATTGGAAGTGAATGCTGTGTTAGGATTAATAATGAGCACCAGCCCTGCTTTGGGTCTGCCCTTGGTGGCTGGGCAATTCAAACTGTGGTGATGGAGAGACCCAGCCACATCACAGGGGCCGTGCAAAGGGAAATGCTCCAGAGTATTTCTGTCCCCAGGACCAGTGGGAGCACAGCCTTTGTGCTGAGCAACATCACTTTCCAGGTGCCAGTGTGACCTTGTCTGGCCGTGACACGAGGACGTGTTGTCTGAGGAAAATCACCTGCACAGCACTTACGATGTGCTGGGCACTGTACTGACTGCATTGAAAATTCCAGCTCCTTTGAAATACTCAGCAACTCTGTGGGGATGGTATTCTCACTAGCTCCAATGGGGACACTGTCAAGGGGAAACTGAGGCACCGTTAAGTAATTTGCCCTACATCACACAGGTAGAAAGAATCAGAACAGGGATTTGAACCCAAGCCCTCCAACTCAAGTTAATACTCTTCACTCCCACTTGAGGCTTCTCACCAATGCTTCTCTTCACTGGAGGCTCTCATTGCCAATGCCAAGGGCTCCCGGCTGGTGCCCTCTTGGTGCTCAGAGTATCTGGGACCCGAAAGCCCACTGGAGCCATTGGTTCTTTCACTTGATGGAAATAATGCAAAGAGTTCCAGCTAGACTATGTGACCTAAATCCTCTCTCTGCTCCTCACAAGCTTTGGGACCATGGACAACTTAACTTCATCCTGAAGCATCAGTTTTCCCACCTGCAGCACAGGTGGTCTTGCAGGGTTATTATGAGAATTAAATGAGGTTATGGAGTTTAGACTTTTAACATAATGAGGACTCCCACTGACTGAATGCCCAGGGTGAGCCAGGCACTACCCTAGCCCTTTATAGCCACTGAGACCCTCCCCTCCCTCATCAGACAGCACCCCATAAAGTCCTTCTACAGACCTTGGGCTTCACTGCAATGTGGGTCTCATAGCACTTGGTGGTCAGTCCCCTTTGTCATATTGGGAGGCTGGTGGTATATGAATGTTTTCTCACTCCCTTGATTTCAAGGAGATGGGCTTTGAGAGATTTGAGAAGCTTGGAGAAATGTTTATGTGTCCCTAGCATGATCGTAGTTAATACTTTGAAGGCAGAGTAATTTAAAATATTAATTTGTGTTTATCTCTCTGGATTTCTTTTCTTTTTCTTTCTCTTTCAATTTCTGCCATTCAAGCAGGTAGAAAGCCTGTGCTTCCTTCTTCATCTTGGAGCTTTGAAGCTGGAGGCTCATGATTAGAGATTTGTGGACCAAGGTAAGTGTTGAAAAACCAAAGTCCTGCAGGATTCAGGTAGGTGAGATAAAAGCAAAACACAGAGGCAGCAGCCTGGGTGTCAGTACAATTAGTGGGGCAAAGTGAAGAATGCATGCTCTGTCTGGATGGAACGGTCAGCTCTGCATCTGGCCCAGTGATGTCAGATCTTCAAACTTTTCAAAAAAGAGACAATTCTGAAACTCTTTATAAAATATCCTGACTTGAAATATTGCAATTAATTCAGTTTAGTTTCTTTAAGACAAGTGCAGATCTCTGTTCTTCTGGATAAAACCATCCTGACAGTTGACGCGGGGCCTCTGGTGTGGCCGAGGGATACAGGGTTTGGGGTGAGAAGGATCCCCTCAGTGGAAGAGAGATTCACCGAGTCTGTGATGAAGAGGGTTGTGTCTATGGGTTCTCTGAGCAGAGGGGCCTGTACCATGATCCCTTAAGTACCCCAAAGGGTGGCGAGACCTCAGGGGAATAGCTCTGCAGTTCACCCAGGATGCTGGCTGTACATCTGGGCTCTGCTATTCAGACAAATACCCTGTTGCCACAGGGTATTAGACTCGAAGGGACCACGCTGACTAGGCAGTGGCAGGGGGACATCCAGGGGTAAGTGCTCTGCACAAACCATTTATCACCACAAAAGGAACTCCATATGACTTTGGTACCAAGTGAGACACTGGAGATACTGATTGAACCTCGAGAAATGGAGGGATCCTGATGAAGGGTGGGACTGAATTTCTTCCCTCATGGTAGGAGGGAGCTCAGGGTCAAAATTAAGTTGATTTGTGTAAAGTATGGTGTTCTTCCAGTTCCGTCTGAGTCTGTGGACTGAGATTCATATCTTCCCCCTCCTGTTTATGGGAGGGCAACGGCATCCTTCTTTGCACTTCCCCTGAAGTGGGGGAGGGGAGGCTTATGTATAGTCTTCCCCAGAGAGAGCTCCTCCTGTCACCTTCCAGTTCGTGGCTTTTTCTTCTTTCCATTGGGTGCTGCTGATCTCCTCAGACTCTTGGGGTCCTTCAAGATTGTGCTCTGGGCACTCCAGCCAGTGGCTCCTCTTAACATACTTCTCCCAACCTCATAATGCTTGCTTCTCCCCACTTCTTTTCCAAAACACTTTTTCAGAGGTCTCCACTAAATGACATTGTTCCTGGGGTTATTCTGAAAAGGTCTCAGAATCGAGGGTTCTCCATTACTGACTCCACCTCATGCAGTGTTGGTAAACCATGTCTTTTGGTCACTTTCTACAATTCAGCAAATATTTGTAGAATGCCAAGCATGCCCCCAGCCCAGTGCTGGGACCTGGAGATACAGACATGAATAGCCATAGTCTCTTCTCTTACAGAGTTCATAGTCAAGTGAGGAGGTAGAAGCATCAACAGATAGATGTTTTATAACATGGCGATGGCTGGCGATGGAGTGAGTGATGGTGGAAAGGGCAGAGGAAAGGGCACCAAACTGTCCGAGTGTGGGTGGGTGCTCTGCCCTCCTGGAGAAGGATAAAGAGAATTTCTCATGCTGAAAATGGCACTGACGTCTGTCAGGGTGGAGAAATATAGGGTTGAGACCATGGGTATAGTGCTTGGAAATTATAGAGGAACATGAAACAGAACTGTTAGTTGATACCACACTACTTGGTCTCTGTGGCAGGGACAGTGTGTGTGTTCGCCAACCACTTTTTCCTTTCCTCCTAGGCACACAGCTAGACTACACTTCCCAGCCTCCCTTGTTAGGCAGGTCCATGTGACTAAGCGCTGGCCAGTGAAGCGTGTATAATCCCCATACTCTTTATTTCCCATTCCTCTGGTTTACTGGTGAGAATTCAAGGACCCAGAGGATAGTAGAACCATAAGTTATATGGGTATAACTTATGAACTTTCCCTGAACTAGTTCAGGGAATAGGGAGCCCAGTCAACCACCCATTGGACTCTACTGTGAGCTAGAAAAAAAAAATCTGTTGGTTAATTATTGAGATTTGGAGGTCATTTGTTTCAGAGGTTGCTCTAGTCTGATTAATCAGTGCAGCTACAGAATAAGGTCCTGGGAGGGAGGAGAAATTGGAAAAGAGACTGGAGGGCTGGAGCCATGTTATGAAGGGCCATGAGTACCAGTATAAGGCCTATGGATGAGCATGGCAGGTATGCAAACTTGTTTAGGGTTTCAGGTGGTTAGAGGTGTACATGAGGATGGCAGTGATGATAAAGTAGTTAGATTTGGCCATGCTTCCCAGAGAATTAACTATTTTGAGTCAAAGTTATGGATACTCTGACCAAGAGCATCTTATGGCTGAAAGAAAAAACAGACTCTGCCACCACTGTATGAATACCATTCCACCACTCAAAGTCCTCATATCGAGTCTGGGCAAACTGAATTGACAGTAATGTTGAGTATCTACTTTGGTTTGGAATTTTTGTCACACTCCTTAGATGGTGTCCTTGGCTACTGAAAACCTCACAAGAAATTCTACTTTTTGGTGACCATTAACATCCTTAACATGACAGCAAGCTGAAGGCAGTCAGTCTAGAAATCTCTTGAGGAGGATTCCTGCTCATCTTGGCCCATGGAGGGGAATTAAGGGGAGCCCCCAAATAATTTATTGGACTTACAGAAGTCCAAAGTAATTGCATAACTCTTTCTAGCAAATGTATATGTATGCACACATGCATAGGAATCTTGGACAGTACAATATAAGTCTGAGGAATGTCAGGATCCTGTTGACTCATCAGTTAGGAGATGCCCCTTGAGTTTGGAAGAAATCCTTCTCTTTGCTACATGTCACTGGGAAAGTGCTAGTATGCTTTGGCATAACAGTGTTTTCTGTGGTTGTACATATAACAACAAGGAATCAGGCCAAGGCAGATGTTACTCACTAGAGAGAAACCAGATAAGAGTCAGAAGTAGGGCAGTGAGCAAGCTGGTGTGTGTGACCAGAGCTAGAATTGTAAGCAGATCATAACTTGTGCAAAAGAAATGCCTCTTAAGGGTGTTTATTTGGTTCAGGATTGTATTTCAAGTGTTTTTCTCATGTAAGAGCTGTATCAGAAAAACACTTGATATAAGTGATGTAATACCACTATAGAGTAAGGGGTGAGGTTCATATGGAACTGGTATTTATTGTGTGCCTACTAGATGCCAAACTCCATGCTAAGTGTTTTGCATCACTATCTTGTTTCATTCCTACTAGAATTCTTTGTAGCAACCAGGCGCTATTCCAGTGTACTAGATGTAGAGCTTGAGGTGCAATAAGAGTTCTGTGATTGCCTAAGGTAATCCAACTTGTAAGAGGTGAGTTTAGGGGGTGAATCCAGTTTCCCAATCTTAAATCCAGTGTCCTTTCTACCCCAGGTATGGCACAGCACAGTTGGGATACAGAGTCCCCATTTCCTTAGTCTTAAGTGATGTCAAAGCTGGTGTTTTTCCTGCTAAAGCTCTCCTTCGACTAACCTGCATATTCCCCTTTCTCCTAGACATTTAATGTCTTTTGGGGGTAGCCATACATTTGGCCTCCAGAGGAGCACTGTACCCCTTTGTCTTCACTGTGGTTGAGCACATCCTGGACCCCAAAACCTGCTGAGGTTTTCCCACTGGAAGGCTAGCATTCCACCACTGCCTAGGATTAGCTCTGGCAGAGCCCTGATAGGGCTTGGCCTGCTTCTTCAGGCTGGGAAGCTCTGGAGGCCCCTGTAAAGCTGAACGTCATGGACAGATGGCAACTTCTGATTGATAGCATCTGTTGGCGTCAGCCATCAGTGAGACCACAGCCAATCGATTCTCAGAGCCTCCTGGCTGAACAAGCCCTGGCCATCACTGGAAACCAGACCAGAGTTGTTGGCAGTGCCAGGCATTCTTTAAGGAAACATGAGCAATTTAAGATAATCTGTGCAGAGTTTTCATCCTGGGGTTCCCAATTTCCCTGAAGAATTTCTACAGTGGAAAAAGCATTTTAAGATTTCCTTTGAGAAATGGATGCCCTGTGATGGGAGTTGGAGTGATGCCATGATCACATGAAGAAGAGGGCAGTGTGATTCAAAAACAAGAGCACGGGTTTTGGAGTCAGCAAACCTGCGTTAAGGTCCCATCTTTAACTCTTACTAGCTGTGTGGCTTTGGGCAAGTTGCTTGGCCTCTCTGAGCCTCAGGATCCCTAGTTATAAGATAGAGATATTACTACCTACCTTCTAAGACTGTATGTAAAAGACTTCGCATGGTACCTGGCGTATCATAGTATTCTAATCAAGAATAGCTTGCTAATCAGAAAAGGAATGGCATTCTTTTTCTTCCCTGTTCTGTTTTGGGTCCCTCCTTGCTGAAAGGTTGGGTTTTTAAAAGCAAGGCAAAAGGCTACTTTCTATGGGCTGTGCTTATGCAAGTTTCCCCAAGGTCCATTTCCACGGGCAATTGACACTAGTCACTCTGACACAGTACAGGTTGACCTCTAGATCCACAGATATCTGTCAAAAAGTGTGAGCTCACCCCAGGGATCCTCCAGTCTCAGACTGACACATATCTACGTGATGAACACAGGTTATGTGCTTATACTGTTGGTTCTCTGCTTGGATCTTCTGATAAGTAGGTAGTGCTATTCAGGGAAGTTACCCTAGGCCAGTACAGGGGCATCCCAATAGGCCTCTGGCTGATAATTCAGAAATATAATCTCCCCTTCACTACCCCTTGTTGATTGATTGATTCATTCATTCCTTCACTCATCCATTCATGTATTCATATTCTGAATGAGGACCACATGCTAGCACTGGGGGTACCATGATGTACAAGACTGGTGTCAACGCTGCTTTCAAGGAGACCCTGATCAACAGGAGAAGACAAAGTGGCTAGTGAGTGCACCTGAATGCTGAAGGTACCTAACGGGCTAAGGGTGAGAGGAGGCGTTTGGGAAGGTACCCTGTGACAGGTGATGTCTGATGACAAGTAGGAATCAAGTTGACCTATATTTCTCCTTTGTTGCTTCCAGGAGGGACTGCCGCCCCCTGAGCAGACGTTCTCGGCTCTTCCATGATCCTGTTTCCATCTCTGATCTCAGTTCTTACATGGCTTGTGACAAGCACCACGGCCCAAGTGTCCTGAAGACTTGCTCTCTGCTTCAGTGGTGAGCCTCTCTTATGTCTCTGAGCCTTGATTCTGACCTCTTTCTTTGCATATAGTGCTTTCTCTCCATAATTATTGGTACCCTGTTCATCTTTAAGCCTAAACTCAATGCCACCACCAGGAAGCCTTCCCAGATTCCTCAAGTCAGATCCATTGTTCCTCCTCCACCTTCTGTGGACCCTCCTATTTAGAAAATGACTCCTGTTACAGTAGGAACCAGGTCTTATTCAAACAACCATCCCTCAGTACTAATGCTAAATGAATGCAGGGATGAATCAGTTGGTGAATTAGTAAGGCGATGAAATACATACAGTGTGATTTTGGGTGTAGTCTCTGCAGTTAAGAACTATCTTTACAGTGCTTAACAGAAGGGGTTCACATACATATTTTTTTAGTAAATTTTTGCTAGTGCCCATTTAAGCAAAGCACATTTTTCCTCCTTTTTGATTTTGGTGAGCTGAAACTAACAAGAACAAAGCAGCAAAGGTGATAACTGCCATCTGTTGAGAACTTACTTTGCTAATTCCTTATCACATTGATCATATTTAATCTTTACACTTTCTTTATAATATTGGTACAGTTATTGTCATGCCCATTTTATAGGTGGGGAAACTGAGGCACGGAGAGGTTAAGGCACTTGTCCCAAGCCCCATACCAGGTAAGTTTTAGAGCTGAGTTTGAACTGACACTGTCTGGCCCCTGAGTCCGAGCTCTTGATGGCAGCATGGATTTTCACTTTCTGCTGCCCATCAAGGGTTAACTCAAGTTTTGTGCTGGAGGAACTGCAGATGCTTGGCAGGGTTCATACCCATCCCACAGCAGCCTGGGCACAGATTCCCTACCCTTTTGCTGATAGGGCTCTCGGAAAAGGAAGTCATTTTCAACAGAGACATGCAGGGAAATATCCAGTTTATTTCAACTGCGTCAAGGAGTTTTCAGACCTCATTGACAGCTGAATTATGGCTTGCTGAGCCCTACCTCTGCTCAGGGAAAAGCCTGTGACCCATTGGTCTCCCCCTTCTCGGCCAGCATTTTGCAATGTTGGTAGGGCCAGGCGTCATGACGGAGATTCCCGTTGTGCATATTTCTGAGCGCACTCAGTTCTGACATCTGCAGCCCTGCAGCTGAGGCTCGTACCAGCGTGGTAATGTGTCTCAGCACTGCCAAATAGTTCCTTTGAAAAACAGATTGGCTGCTAACCCATTTTCTGCTGTTGTGTTTTGAACAAGTGTTTCCCCAAACTATTTCCTAACAGCACTGAGGGGTTAGGAGAGGAGAGAGACAAAAACAGAACAGGATGATAGAATTTCCTGGGGAGGAAAAACACAAAATAAACACCCCCCCC